>JABUQX010101842.1:0-17500 GCA_015478945.1 Trachelipus rathkii
CGGAAAAAAAAAAAAAAAAAAGGCTTCAGGAAGGTAGCTGGATGATTGCATAAAATAGCTAAAAAATATATTCTGGGCTTGACAAGGTGACAAATATCTGTCACCCCGATCATCCTATAAAAAAACACCCATGAAGGTAGCTGAGAGTAATTTTAAAAAATATATGGCCGCTATTGACAGCAGTGACAGAGGGCACTAGAGTGAGGGTGACAAATCTTGTCATCCGTCAATTTACTCCCTATACTACCTTTCATATTCTTTACACACTCATCCTCCAGGCAACATGTTACTAACCACCATTTATCCACATTATCATATACACTTGATTAAAGTACACACCCCTCTTCTAGACAACACACCTTACAGACATCCCTACTACTCATTATCCCTGTGTGGGGGGGAGAAAAAAATTTTGCCCACATCGTATGTCCTGAACGTGTCCTTCGTAGAAGAAGACCGGACTTAGGGACGGTGCGTAGTTGGGTGGCTGCCCTCTACCATCTATCTCTTGGCCAGGAATGCTAATATACATGCCTCGGAGATGGTCCGTGATCGCCGTAAACGGCCTTCTATCTTTCGGCGAAAATTGTATGAGAATCGTATATGGGTACATGGAATGTTCAGAGGAAAATGTTGAGGAAGAAGAGAGAGAGGCGAATGGATGTTATTTTAGAAGGGCCAAAATTGGATTGCTGGCTTGTTGACTGAAACAAAGATGAAAGGAAAACGGTGTGAAAATGAGTGGTGTGGTGGTGTGAAAATGTGTGTTTGTGCTTGGTGTGGAAAGGAATAGAGAGGGAGGGTAGAAAGAGATGAGATTCTGATGAGTGACCTCTGGTACAAAGCTATGGTTAGCTATTGTTGTGTGTAATCCTACAAATTTATTAAATAATCATCTTACAGTTTTGAAAAAAGGTTCAAAAGGTATGTGTGGTATTGTGACGTCATGGTCCATCTGGACGGGGGCGGAAACTGTTGAAGAGAGTTAACGATTTTTAGGAGATAATCTGAATTGATGCATCTGGATGGCGCGTGAGTAGGAGCTTCAGATTGATAGTGATTGGTTTAGGTGAATTGGTTGGATAGGTGATTCAAAAAATAAGGAATGGTATTAATCCAGGTGGTCTTTGACTAGGTGTGGGGTGGCGGCGAGAAAATGAGAATCTGGTAGGAAGGTGATTGATTTTCTGTGAAAGAGAGAGGTATGTGTGTGTAAAGTAAATAACTTTCTTTAAACACACAAGAGTATCCATAAGTATACTATATTTGGTGTAGAGGTAGAGATACTATCGAAGTGAAAAGTATGATTGATCTTGTGTTGGTGAAGAAAGGGTTTTATGCCAACCCTGGTGTTGGATGTTAAATCAGTGAGGGGTTTAATGGATATATCGGGCATCATTATGTTTAATGTTCTATGTAAAAAATTATGTTAGTGGGAGGCTTGGGATGGAGACGAACGCCGGCGTTAATAATAAGAAAGGAAAGTAGGTAAAATAAGAGTGAGAAGAGTTAAGTGAACAAGACAATAAGGATAAGTATGTAAGAACAGCGCCTCGCTAGTAAATCGTGAAGTTGTGAACAGAGTGATCTGAACAAATCTTTGGGCCGGGCAAATGAAGAAAATATCAGAAGTGTTCCGTTGAAACAATGGAGTGTGTGTGGATGTGATTGGAAAGTGGTTAGATAAACTATACGCCAGGTGACCAAGAGGTCATTAAAGCGGGTGATCTGGAAACATTGCTAGGTTGGTGAACAACTTCCCCCGTTCACCATACGGTGTGAAAGTCTTCAAAAAGTTAGACCCATTGCCGTTTTCTCTACCTGCTTTGTCCTGAATCTTGAATGCTCATGGATCGAGCATACGTAGGAGAAAGCTAAGAGGTAAACCTAATGAAGTGAACAGGTTGGAAGCGGAGGAATGACAGATGAATGAGGACTTACAAGGGGAGATAAATAGGCAAGCTCTTCTGCGAAGGAAGCGCGAAAGGCGTGAGAATGAGAATAAGGGGGAATCTGCTTAATGAATAGTTATGAATAGGGATGGTGATTTTCGTACTGATAAAATGGATGTGAGTTGAGGTTTTGAAATTGAAATTGACGAGAGCTTGCACAATATTAACCTAGTAGTTCAAGAGGAGTGATAGTGAATTGTGCTAGGTTGTTGATGGTGCAAGAAGGAATAGGTTATTTGGGGATGAGGTTTTCATTAGTAAGGAGATGTTTACATGTAGAATGTCAAGTAAGTTTTTCTAAGAAATTCGTAAATCTTGCAGGTATAAAGTGAAATTACTGGATGAGAATGATCAAGAACGGAGGGGCGAGATGGTGATTGAATAATGGATTTTGACAGTTGTGTAATTAAAGCGTTATGTGAGGGATCATAGTTTCCAAGGGGTTTGGAGGAGAGCTGGGGGGTAATAGTACTCCCTGTATATAAGCGGTAGGGAAGAAGAGAAAACGGGAACTGTAAAACTTAGAGGGGAGAATTAGAACTTTATGTGGTCGGAAAGAGTACGATTCGAGTTGACTGACGGACTGATTGGTGGAAAAGAACAAGTGCGCCTATAGGAACAAGTGGGTAGAGGGTATAATCCCTGTGTCGATCAAATCTACAATTGAAACAACTGAATTGAGAAAATGAGGAGAAGAAGCAATAAAATTGATGTATTAGGGTTTTATGGAAGTTTGCAACAGGCGTGATGATAGAAGTTAAACGGCAAGTTTATGGCAGGTGTTAGGTCGTAATGGGAAATCAAAAAAAAGTATCGTATTTGACCAGGTAGTGAAAGCGTGTGTAAGAAAAAAGATATAAAATCTCGAAGCAGTGTCAATGGTAGAACTGGTAAGGATTAAAGACGGAGTGAGACGAGGGTTGTGTATGGTTCTCCTTGGTTATTTTCAAATTTGTATATCTGGATGAGGGTTATGGAATAAGAATTCAGGTGGGGATATGGCAGGATAATGTGTTAGGACATGAGGAGCAATGGACGATCGAGTGGAGGGTTTGCACCTACCTAATTATAATCGGGCCGGATGCATTTCTGGTTCTGAGCTGTGACCGCGCGAAATCTGAAGGAAGGAGTTTTGATACAGAGGGATTTGGTTAGAAAGAAATTGGACCAGGGTGTGAAAAATAGTAGGGGCTTGGAAAGTAAACGTGGATAATAAGAAAGCTAAGAGATTATGAGGTTGTGAAAAGTAATGAGTTCGAGAGGAAAGCAGTCCTCAGTGTGAAGTTAAGATCATGTTACGCTATGAAGTAGAGCAACGAAATTGTATAATATTGGAGTATTTAAATATTATAAGCGGTATATGATTGGCAATAGAGAATAAGGGGAAAGGACGACATTGCAAAAGAGGGAGTAGTCAGTATGGATAGAGTCTAAGGTGAATGGCCGGAAAGGCTAGCGATCGTGGTGCAAGTTAAATCATTAGGCTGGAATGTGTATAAGCGGATCTACAATCCGATTTGAGGTGTTTGCTAGAACACGGATCTTACAATGAGCGGTATTTGTTACCATGTTATTGATGTAATATAAGAGTAGTCGGAGACCTTATGCGGTCTGGTGCGGTTAGAGTGCAGTAGAGTCTAAAGTTCAATGTGTTCCGGATAGCCCCAATCAGGCGGACCGGAACAATTACAGGGCTGTAAGAGATCGTTGGTAAATCTACAGTTACCGTCAAGTCATGTCGCTAAGCGGTGAGAAAGAATTGATAAAAAATAAATAAGTTGATATCGGAGCTAATTAGAACTGTGTGTGGTGTGAAGAAAGGGTCGTAAATGAGAGGGAATAATGAAAGCTAATATATTGTTTCGAGAATGGTTTTTTGGTTATACACATATGAAAAAGGAACTGAAAAGCTTAATAAAAACCAAGATAGAAGAACATGAATGAATGATAACCCAATAGATTATATTAACGAAAATACTTCGGTTGGTTAAAGGCGGAATGTTTAATAGTAGCGCGAGCTGAAAAATAGCGAATAGTCGGAGGAAACCCGACCGGCTTAACCTGGGAGACTGAGAGGAACAGAAAAACGCTGGATTTGAGTCGCAGGTAAAGGAATGTTTTGAAGGAGCATGAAATGTTTGTATTGGTACGTAGCAGCAAGACGAGAAGGAAAAGGATGAGAAAGAAGTATACATTACAACAAACAAACCAAAATACAATAACAAAAAAACAAAAACAAAATGACATCAAAAAAAACTTAAAGAAGAAAACGAATTAATAGGTAAGAGGAATGGCAGAGCGAAGGAACAATGGGGATACTTGCTCGCAAGGCGTGGTGATACGGGGGTATTCTGTTGGATCCCAACCTGAGGCCAAGGGAATAACCACATATAACATTGACGAATCATACCATAGTGGGGTCCATCGTCGTAGTTGCCCCAGAAGCAGTCTCGTTAAATCCTAAATTGGATTTTTCTGACTGCGACGATGTTAGGCTCACTAATTAATGGCTACAAAGACGGGGTGATAAGGACTGTGGCATTTATTCATCTTCGTCGACTTCTATGATCATGTTCTTATACGATTTTCTTTTCCGATGTCTGCACCTCAACCTTACTCCCATTTCTGCTCGGAAAATAGAAAGAAGATGAAGAAGAAAAGAAAAACATCAGTTTATAACTAATTATACTATTATAATATATTATATATAATATACTATATATCTATAGTAATAATATACGATATATATATGGAGCTATCTATATTATACTACTATATTAATCTCTTAGTGAGCCAAGTAAATAATAATACATATATAGATAATATCTATAATATTCACTTGATCCCGTACCCTCATACTCTTATACGTAGTACTTACTAATATTCACAATCATAGGTTATTAGTTACTATATTCATATAATTTTATATTTATATATAGTACTATACTTAGTATACTTATCAATGATATAGTTATTATACAATTTACTTAATGATTCTATATGATATTATTAATAGTAATAATATATAATAGGTGCCAACTTTATACCTAATAATCAGAAGCTACTATCATCTCTACTATAGTCAAATTAAAATAGTACATACTAGGTATATCAAAGTACAATGATAGCTCCTATCATACTTAGTACGATATATAAATACTATAACCTAACCTATTATTTCAAAGATGAAGGAGAGGATGGGGGAAAGGGTATGGTGGAATTGGCCAATAAGAGCTTGGGTCCAAGAGTGCCTGCCCTCTTGCGTGTTAAACATAGTCTATACGTATATATCTCAAGCTATACGCTGATGCACTATCAATTACTATTATACGCTTCGACGAGTATGATACTATTACCTAGACTATATATATTAATATAATACTTAATAACTTACCTATGTATTACCTATCGTGGCTTATAGGATCTAATCCCCAGTATTTAATTTACGGTACAATATATATTAGCCCACAAATCCTACCTGTGGGCTCCTCAAAAACTCCTCTAAAACATATTACACGTATTCCGTACTCAATCCGCGGATCCGCAACCGTCTCGGATAGGACGTTATCAAACTCATTCCGCAGTGTCGCGGATAGTTGAATAAATAGCACCATCCGCCTACAACCTCTAAATATAGTGAGCTATATATATAACTATAGTACTATATCAACTACTATAATAATATATGCATTATAAAATTGATTTCTCTACTGGAACAACATATATAAGATAATAACAATATAATAGATAAGACTTTCAAGCACGTACCCAAAAAGTAATGAAAATATACTATATAATAATTAATAAAAATTAAATACGAATAAATAAACAAAAATAAAACTTATATTAAATAACAAAAGTTTATTACAATAAGAATAATAAATAATATTAATAAAATCTAGATAGAGCCCGAGATAGTCCAGACGTAACGTGTCGAAGGGTTTTTTCGAAGATAATGCCACCCTAAAGCCGCCACTAGCGACATGAAAAATTAACACCGAACTAATGTCCTCAGAACAATTGATAAAAATGAGGAAATGACAAGAAGCTTCAAAAACCGTCTACGGCAATCAGAGATAAAGACGTAGAAGAATTAAGCGGCACGCATTAACGATCACAAAATTAAATAGTTTTCCAAACATCTTTTTAATGGCGTAGGTAGTCGACAAACTTTAGAACAAGAAGGATTGAAGATGTAAAGCCACAACGAAATAAAAAGACAGTAGTTGGAAACTTGGTTCTTCCGAGAAGGGATCGCGTTTTCCCGGAAGCACGATCTGTAGAATCTGTCTAGGTACGATACCTCATACTCAAAGCGAGCCAATTAAGGGACAATGGTTCGAAGCGTAGCAAGAGTGATAATATCAGAGCGCCTCGCACATTCAATACGTTTACCACAGCGCTAGGAGAAGGATTTTTGACATGTTTGCGTATGGCAACCAAAAGCTTGACTGATACCGATATTCACAGTAAAAAGACTCGTCCTTAATAATTGACTCTACTTTTATATCAATTCTGACGTGTTAATTTCAGACGGATGGTCGGAGGAAGGAATATAAACTCAAGATATATGAAGAATAGGAGAATCGCTAAAGTGATGTCTTATGGTGGAAGCAAAGGTGATAGGAGGTCGATGTTAAACAAATCTATACATCGTAGAGTAGCCAGCCGCAAAATTAATGTGCCAATTACGGGTTGTAGGAAATGGAGAGCATGAGTGATGTCAATATCCCAGTTCTATAGAGCAGAGAGGAGAAGCTGAAAATTCAGAGCTCAAAGGCAGGATTATGGAATTGTTTGGATCTCGTCTACATAGAATAAATTATGAAGACCGATGAGAACGCTCAATTGAGAGAGTGGGAAGAAGTAAAAGGTTAATAAAGTTCGATGAGAGTCATAAAGAAGTTGTGCTCACCGGACGGTAACTGCTAACTTGACAGACCTCACTCCTGGAGCGAGAGACTTACTGAGCTTGCATACAATGCTGGAATTTAAGTCTAGAAAGGAATACGAACCAGATGACGGAACTATGGTGTATTTATCATATGACGCAGATGAATAGATGACTCTTATTTTTACATTTACGTGGTAGAACCTTTACTGAAGCCTATGATAACAGAAATAACTCAGGTTGGAGCGCTGCTGGAAGAGCATTCATACAGCACATAAAAACAGTAGAAAGAACACATCAAAAATAATAATAATAAGTTATGCATTGGAAATAGTCGGATAGTGAACAAGGAGAGACAGAAAAAAGAGATTGCATTCTAATAGATTTGTCCTTTTTATATGTTGATATATATACTTCAGTTCTTTACAGCTGAGAATAGATAGGTTTTGCTATTCACTCATTCAAACTGTAATTTACTACTTCTTGGAAGTATTCAACAGAGTGAACATGTGCACTACGGAAGTCTAAGCAATGTGTCGTTACTTACCAGAATGTTTGAATTGATTGTGTGAAAATTCACTGAAAGGTTTGAATGGAAACATTGCTGACACCAGATAGAGATATGTTCCACTAGCTTGGGTCGTCTGAGATGACGCTCAAGGACTGCCCTGAATGACGGCGCAGATAAATTAACAGTATCGATATAATGTAACCCGCTCACATGTTTTATTGGTGAAGTGTTAACTTAAGGTTTAGGAAGTTTGTATATGAAGCTCATTGATAAAGGGAAGGAACTCCAATTGTAGCTAATTAGTTGATACGCCTCCCATAACCCGGAGAAGAATTTGGATACCTACATGTTGTGTTACGTTCATACTCGCTCACCAGAGTTTGGCCAAGAGAAGGCTGTGCAACCTCTCCCCAGCTGCTGTGTGAAGCGCGCGCTCGCTGAAGCAGGCGATTGCGTGTAATATAAAACTTATCTCTCAGTCTATTTTTTGGACAGAATGTTCAGAAACATATTCTGATGGGAGGTGGGACATACGATGTCCCGCTACGGAGATCAGACCAAAGTTTGCACCGAGCCCCAAGAGTGTCGAAAAACGTTTCTCGCCCATGGCTCTCTCACAGGTAGACGGAATGAACAAAGTCTCTCCTCATTCATGCCGGTTATAGACTTACAAGAGATAAACGATATAGGAAGTTCCAACAGCAGCGGTAAAGGGGTATGTGCTACGGTTTTCCCACACCGAAGAGTGTTATTGGAGAAAGAAAGATATGCTCATATAATGGCGTAAATATAATGTCTCAATAAAAGCAATATTGTGATAAAGGATCCTTAATGGAAACTTAGAAGCACAATAGGTCTTATAGGACATGGTTTGAGAGATAGATCGTGTTCATTTCTACAGATAGCGCCGGAAAGTAGGGACTCGTTTGTCTCTCTAACCAGTGAAGTCACTACAACCGAAGCATGCTAAGACTGTGTTAGCGAGGATAGCCCACTGTCAGAGAGAGCTAGCGGTTACTCCATATACTGGATGAATGAGCAAGAACAATTACTGTTCTAGAGAAAAGGGGAGATGATAAATTCACGAGCAAATGTTATTCTTTGTACACAGTTATGGAAGGAAATGCTCCAGATTAGGCTGAGGAGTTCAGGAGTACGTATGAAGAACAAATAGCAAGTATTGTGTTATGTCCACCGAATAAGGGGGTGATAAAGAAGGGAAAGTGACAATGTGAGGACAGTTGAAAAGAGTGTTGTCTATTGGTTCACTGAAGTGAAAATTGGACGCTGAATTAGTAGTCTGCACGCGATATCGTGTAGGTGGTGAAGAAAGTTCCTATGTGGAGAATGTGTGGTTCTTCTGCTAATCTTTTGGATGATTACGTTTGTAAGAGATTCTGAGGATACAAGTATAAAGTTAGAGAAATATGAGGATAAAGTCAAGATTAGATGGTTGAATTATTATGTTGGATAGTCTAATAAAAGGAGAATAGTTGAGGTAATAACGGGGATTGAAATTGTTGTGATCTAGCGAAGTATGTTAGTATAGCAGATATAGAATAGGTTAGGTAGCGTAAATGATAGGGATTAGCAGTGAGGTGATAGAGGTGGACATGTAAGGGATTAGACTTTAGATACGAATAGTTGCGATTATAAAGAATAATTCCAGTATTGTAGGATAGGTAATGTCGAAAGCGGATCAAGTCTTAGAAGAGACAGCGCGCACTCATAGTAAGATTTGCCGCTTTTGGTGCAGTAGTGACTTATGGATGTAGGGCCTAGGGTTATGACGTCTCTCTTATTCCTGTGCTTTTACATGATTATATGATATGTTGAGACAAAATTCCCTATAATGTGGAATAAAGGTATAAGATCAAAAGGGTTGCAATCTGGTTTAGGACAGCAGATAATTCTTAGGGCGTGTTAAGGTGTGAGAAGAAGAGATTGACTAATGAGGAAGAATAAATGTCGTGGTTAGAGGTTGTGTGGTGTGAAGAAAGGATTTAATGATCAAATGAGCTCAAATGAGACACCGTGTTTTCATAGGGGAATGGCATTTGTTATTGGGGGGAAACGCAAGGCGGGGGTTTATTTTGGTGTTTTCGCCTCGACGGAACGGGGGTAAAAATCGTTATGTGCAATAGTTTAGCTTTAAGAAGTTATTTTTTAGTTTTTAATAAGCCTGTCATATGTGAAATAGTGCATCTATGTAATTGTTATTCAAAATTGGTTAGATAGTTATCATTTTCATACTAAATTTTGAATTTTTAAGTCTAATAATGACAACTAAAAAGACTGTCTCTCCATTCTTTGCTGGAACATTTTCAAGCAATGGCGACTCGTCTAGCGCAGAAGAACCAAAGGAGATTGAGAAACCCCAACATATGGTATCGATAGAAGGATAACATCAGCATATGGTGGAGGTACCGTTCCGATTATTAGTGTTCACAAAACATAGCGTGGATTTTTCTTTTACTGCGAATGAGGCTGTCACTTAAGGATATGGAGGAGATGGTTGATGAGTGGAGGACTTTCATTTTCGAACCATATATCATGGCTCTTTTTACTTAACTTGTCCTATCCTCATATGTAAGACTTTCCATCCTCCATAAGAAACACCGGATATTTATGAGGATATAAGAATAGAGAGTCTATTAACTATGATTGTACTAGTCCTGCTCAAATTGTTTGCTACAAAATTTTTTTATTTAAATCATTATTAACATAATTGGAGGGATTTTAGAGTGTATATATTAAATGTATGCAACAATTTAAGGGGAGAGTTGTCTCGTATTCGTAGTTACTTTCATCGGGTTTTCGTTCAATCCAAGTATAAATAGTTTATAGCGCGTGAGAAAATGGACTTTCGGAAGAGCGACGCTTCAAGAATTTTGTCGCCAAAATCAAGATATTTTGCTGCATAGTGCGCGAAATCCCCCTTCCGCAAGGGAAGAGTCGTAAGAGAAAATTTTGTTTGCGCCAATCTACGCTTGTTTCTTTCAGGCACTACTCCGTTAAAATCTTCATTCTGATCTTGGAGGGTCTCTTTTGCTATCTACCAGCTAGTAACGACTCTTAAAATTATACTGTGCGAGAGTCTTAAGAAAAATTAATTTCTGTACGTCGGACTGCCAGCCGGAAGTTAAACAATTATGTGCTCGACTAAACCGAACGTCACAACAAGATGTCGTCTATAATACAAAAAATAAACATATTCGCTGAACGCATGACACTCTGAACTCCGGGACATAAGTACTTCCGATCGACTAGAATTTCTCATAACTTTAAGTCGACATAAATTTCAAAAGATTTATAATAATACATTGTACTCTGAACTACAGAGATTGTGATTTGAATTGCTAAATTCGAAGATGTTATAAATAAAACAAGTGTTCTTATAGATTACTCTTAACAAATTCGTGTAAGTCTGTTAAAACACGAATAGACATGTACTCTGGATTCATTGTACGTTACACACACATTGTGTGTGCAAACGGCAGGTAGTCGATCTATTAATAGTAGTAATGCTAATCGGCAAAAGGGTGTCCAGGCGTCTAGACCCCTCGTCCGTAAATCTTATAAGGTACATATTACTAGTAAGTAATTTCCACAGTCAACACCTACCCACTTAAATATAGGGTAACGCCTACTAGAGGTAGCGATCCCTTATTTAATAGCACTATAAAAAAAACAATTATGTGGTCAAGATGGCTTTGAAATAGATGACACAGTTGAAAGCTGGAATCGAAGTGAATAACGAAACCCACATAATCCTCCTTCTTAATTACAACTTGAATAAGTCATTTTATGTAAGGAAACTTACACATAATAAAATATACAGTCTGAGGAACATTATAGATACCTCTCCTCCCGAGAAGCAATCATTATTACAGATATTATAATAATTTAATCGAAAGTATTGAAAAATATATAAAAAAGTTTGGACACAAATCCAAACATGAAGCCTAACATAAAATAGTCCAAATTATAACGATGATAAAATCCAAACCAAAGATTGTAGTAATTCCAAATTTACAAGGTGAATAATAGGGTGATGACTTTTATACAACCTCGCTTCAATGTATCATAATTTGATGAGCTTACATTAAAGATTAAATGAAATCTTACTTCTAAGGTGTTTGATAAAAAAAACTCACGCACAAAATGATTTTAAAAATTTTATTTATCAGCGTTTTTGCCCATTTATAGAGGTCACTGTAAGCAGATAAAAAAATGAACACAAGCTTTAGAGTCACTTATATACAACATTATATAGAGTCATCAAACACACAAAGAAGTCAATTATTCACGATAATGTCACTGAACAGGATGAATCTCAGTGGGAGGTTGATCTTTTTGCGGCAGGAGTCGTGCAAGTCTTGTATAACTTTGATCCCAAGCTCACAGCACTGGTTGCTTCGGGCAATGTTGATTGGAGATTCATCTGTTTCTCAGTGGATTTTCAAGCATTTAAGAACTATTGGGTAGTCACTCAGAGCTGCAGACAGTTTATCAAAATCTTCAGCTCGGAACAATTGGCTGCTGAACCAATTGTCCGCCCATGAGTAGGAAATGAATGAAAAGATTTTACGCAGCCTGTTCCGGGTTTAAGGCATCAGAATAAACGCAAGAAGAGCCAGAATGGCACGAGAGTTCCAGCGTGCATTGCTGATATTTGGGATCTGTTGAAACTTCACGAAGGGGATCTCAATCCTCTCAGTGTAGCGACGGAAGACACGAGTGAGGTGGTAAGAGAAACTTCATGTCGTCTGCTCTATGCTGTCTGTTTTCCTTAATCTCAGTTTTCCGTTGCTGAAGCTGGCATTCAATTTATCATAATTGCTATCAAATCCTTCACAAAGAAGTACCCGATGTTTGGTGATTTAGACGACCCATGGAGCTCATCGTTCATGGCAACGCGAAGAGAGCGATCCAACACATGGTGCTGGCAACTGATGAACTTAGGTTTGGCGTAACCTTTCTCTTCGATCATTGCTGCAGCCGAACACAATGTCTGTCTTCTTGTAGGTATTCCCGCTTGTTGTGTTGGCAGCAATCATCACAATTGATGCCCACTGGTTGGACTCCTCTAACACATCCCGAAGTCCTTTTGCGATTTTTTGAGCGATACCATCTTTCAATTTGAGCGCAGTCAACTTAATATTTTTTGCTTTATTCTTGAGGACCACTGTCTGATATTCAAAGCCCTCAATGTGTTTGCCGTCAAAGTGTATGCTCCACTTCTCTAGATAAAGCCTGCTCACAAGTGCTTCTTCACCTGAGCAGCTCTTGTGTAGATAGCCTTGTGGATTTCTGACTGACATGGGGTTGGGATTTCAATGCCCTCACCAGAAAGCTGGCGGCACACCTTCGCTGCTCTGTGGGACGATAGCTTTGAGCTTGTAACAAGTAGTCTTGCAATGCTTGTTGGGTTATGCTTCCTTGTGCTCGTTGATGCTGCATTCTCATCCTTCCAAGGACTGTCTTTGCTGTTGTCGGATGGGTCCGTGCTACTTTCGGAACAATCAGGTGGCGCTGAGCTGGTAATTGTGGATACAGTCTCTTCCATTGTCTTCTTCGCTTGGATGAGTGGGTCTTGGAACTAGCAGGTTTGCCAGTGGAATAACCAACCTGGCCATTGTTCTCAATTTTCAGCTTGTAGAGGTTCTTATCCTCTTTGCTCATCCATTCGCCTTTCACCTTGGTCATGTCAAACAGTTCATTCAATGCATCAAAGTTTTGTTTCTTTCTGCAGCGCTCATAGTCTTTCAGAAGTTTTGCTAGTTTTGCACAAATGGCTTGATCAGATACATGCGGGAAGTTCAATGTTTTGCTCCATAGGGCTTTAAGCTCCATAGCATTAGACCGATCCTCTCTCTCTCTGATCTTTGACAGTGGATTCAAGAAATTTGAAGCGTCCAATGACGTGTTTTTTCTGAGGCATGCAACTCCGTTCACTCAAGGATGCTTCTAATATTGCCTACACGTTGCCTTTCACGATGGCGCTTGAAACTGGAACAAGTTCTTTGTCACAGGTTCTCTTCTTCTTCTCGCGCGTTAGAAGAGCTCTTTCTTGAAATGATATGTTGTTTTCTACTACAGCAACTGAACATGGAAAAAGCCTTAACGTAAATATTAAATACGTAACAAATTAAAGAAACTGTTATTGAGTTTTCATATATTTTATTTAAAAACAAGCAATTCAAAATTATAGAAAATAAAAAAAAAGTCAGACACTAATAAAATATTATATGCATATATATAATTAGCAAGAGAGTTCAATGTAGCTCACCAAATAATAAAAGATCTCTTTATAATAAACTCTGGAGAATGCTCAATACTTATTAAAAGGCAATAATAATGTTGACAATAAATTAAGCTAATTAATTAAAACTCAACTACCCGCTTTGAACACTTCGCTTATATACCAGTTTATATCACACTGCGAAACAACTGAAGAAAATATTAGAACTCTACAGAAGCTTCCCGAGCAATTACGTCACCGTGACGTCACTGTCCGAGTGGACGGCGCACAGCGTTCTATGATATTCTGGAAAATTCTATTTAATTCTCTGGTAAATAAATTATTGAACAAGTCGGTTTGATGACTTATATTATAAATAAATATTGTTAATACAATTATATAATATGCTAAAATAGCCTACATAACATTTCAAAGTAGTTTATGCGTGACCTTTTTTCAATATTTCAATGGAATAAACGTCATTTTAGTCATTAATAGGAAAAAGTTCATCCATTATTGCTACAGGAAATGATTTTCGAGAAAAAAATCAAAAGTCATCACCCTAATATATATATAAACAAAGGTGGGCACCGTTAATGAGAAAGTTAATGCCGTTAATCCTTAATCGTTAATAAAAAGAATTAACGGAGTTAATCATTAAAGCGTTTATCGGCAAAGAATGTAGCAGAAGTTAACGTTAATCGTTAACTTTATCCGTCTTCAAAATATGTAGGAATATTAATAATAATTGTTAATTTTAATGCCTGAATTTTAATAATATCCCTAACAATATTAATACTGATATTAATCCTGTCAGACTTAAGTAATTGGCTTTGACCTAGCAGATACTTTTGCCGCTTGCCAAAGAATAATTCCAAAGCGTAAAAACCTTAATTAATACTTAATAGTATATTATTGTAAAAATAATAGGACATACCAACTTACAGCTTTAATACAAATATGTAATTTTTTTTTTTTTATAAATTACACGCTTATTAGGCCTAATTCTTATATTTTTCTCTAGTCAGAAAAGTTAAAAGAAGCAAGTTCAAATAACAAACGAAAGAAGTTAATGACTCATTCAACGGGCAACAGTCACTATCTTTTTTTTCTTCAGCGAACCAATAAGAAATGAGAATACAGCAAAAGAAAAACATGTTAAGCATTACTATGGGCATAGGCAGGATTTCATTTAGGGGGGGCAAAGGTTGATATATATATATATATATATATTATATATTGTTATATATATATATATAGTATATATATATATATATATATATATATATATATATATGTGTGTGTGTGTGTGTGTGTGTGTGTGTGTGTGTGTGTGTGTGTGTGTGTGTGTGTGTGTGTGTGTGTGTGTGTGTGCACACGCAAGATTTGACTTAGGGGCTAGCAAAGGTTGAATGATTTATGTCCTTGATCGCACTGATCAATAGACGGTGAGGGTTGGTTCAACTACAGATTTTTCCTTTTCAAATGCTAATAAAAAATATCATAGAATAAAAAAGTTATTTCGGTTATAAAATAAATAAAATAACAATCCTACAACAGTTGCAATTAAAAAAATTTTATGTGTCACTAGGTGAGTAAAAAAAAAAATACTTATTTGAGAATCGTAAAGTAATATTTATGGGGGTTGGCGAGTACTGAGTCCTGAGTCCTGAGTGGTAACTAATATTAAATCTAAACTAGCATTAGACGCCTTGGATTTTCAGCGGATTTCGCAATTACATTTGTTTCTAATTCGTTAATTTTTTCTAATATTATATATTCCTAATATTCTATGAATACTCATTCTACATAGCCTATTAAGTCTGTCTTCATTCACTGTGTTTCTTAGCCAAACCTCTACTCTTCGCAAAGTGCTGAAAGATCTTTCAATGCTACTTATTGAACACGATAGCACAAGTGCAATTAATAGACAAGTTTTTGATTTGAGGAAAAAAGGGAATGGCTTCTTTAATGACTTCGGTAAGTTCCAAGTCTTTCAATTTTTGTTAATCCATTTTTTTATTCAGCCACAAGGTATACCATAAGTCAGTTTCGGTATGAATTTTGTTGATATGAAGATCATAAAACTCTGAAAAACGGATGCAAATGAAAAATTTGAATTGCTGGCACGTTGTTTTCTAAAAATCTGGTATCTAAAGAGGATGAATTTGAGTCAAGATAAAGCATAAAAACAGAACCCTTCCAATATTCAGCAGAAGTTTCAGCAGGATGATTTGCTTTATGTTGTTAGGATTGTACTTTTCTAAGTGGAGCAAGTTCTACTAAGAACTCTGCAGTAATAACATTTTCGGATAAGAGCTGATCAGCAATTATTTAATCAGCAGTTTTGAAGTGGTCTTTGACAACTTTCAAAATTCTTTGGACATGATCAGAGCACTGCATAAGGTCAAATTATTTTTTTGTTTGAATAATGTAAGCCACTGGTTTAACAAAGCAAAATATTTGCTATTACGGAAGAGGTAATAATGAAATTGGGTCTTGTTTCCGAACAGTATAAAAGAAAAGCTGTTTTCTTGTTTGACTGTTGCCTTCCTTTGACAATTTCTAACCCTAAAACAATTTTTAACATATTTATGGAAAATAGCAATACTATGATATTTTTGAGTCCAACGGGTTTCACAAAGTTTAGGCAAGTTGGGAATGTATTTTCTTCATAGGGTGGAGTCTCTCAAAGAGTTTGTCTTTTATTGTGGCAATAGTGTTTCGAATTTCCGGAATAATGTTTAGGTCATTAATGACTAAATTAAGACGCTGGTTTACACAGTGGTCTCCAAAATTGAGGTGAATAAACCATGGAACAGATATTATTAACTAAAAGATTATTATTTCAGATTAATATAAATATATAGGATTTCAATACAATTTTATGTCTATTGTATATTATATTATATTATATTATATTATATTATATTATATTATATTATATTATATTATATTATATTATATTATATTATATTATATTATATTATATTATATTATGCCTATAGGGGTACAACAGATAATTATTTTCGTCTTAGGGGTAACCGATCAAAAAAGTTTGGAGATGGCTGGTTTACACAATGAAAATATAATCCTTTTTTATATTTTTCCCGCAGTTTCTTTTGAACTCCATGTTCTTTCCCTACCATTGCTGCGCAGCCGTCGTACCGCTGAAAAACGCATAGACACGGATCCAAACCTTCATTTTCTAAAAACAAATCAATCGTTTTGGCAGTGGTTTTATCATCCATCCCTTCAAGAACTTTAAATCCCAGAAATTCTTCTTGAGCAGTCAATTTTTCAAGATCGAAAAACCTTAATCCTATAGATAATTGCTCATTGCCTGACAAATCCGCAGTTTCATCAGTCATTATGGAATAGACACTAATTTTTTTTGCATCCACGACAATCATGTTTTTTATGATAATTCCACACAAATTGATAAGTTTATTTTGAATCATCAAAGACGTCTGTTCAGACGGCATTCTTCTGTCCTTGAATATGTTCTTTCAATTCCACATCACCACTTTCTATTCGAAATTTAATCATGTCTTCAAAAATTCCCTCATGCAGGCCTATACCTCTTAAAGGTAAGCCATGGGTTCCGCAGAAAATTATGGTCCTCAAAATTGCTGTAATATTTCTTTTAATTTCTGCCATTGTTTTTTTATGTGCTGTCTGCAGTTGAATATCAACGAGTACGCCTTCCGAGATTGATTTAGCAGCTTTGGCAGCCGCCAAATGTTATCGACATACTGAGAGTTCTAGCGGAGATTACTCTCAGAAGCTAACTGTATAAAAGCACACAGCTAGTTGACTTCAAGCCAATATGAAAAAAAAACACATTAAAACTCTTTAGGAAAAATGTAAGTTTATAATACGATAGTAATTAGTAATTACTA
>JABUQX010101842.1:22500-31073 GCA_015478945.1 Trachelipus rathkii
ACTAAATATTTTTCTCCTCAAAAAACTATGGTTCGATCGTGCTTGTTTCTGGCCATTCAGGCTAGAGACAAGTGCGTATCGGGGGTGGAAATATTTTCTCGTTCTCAATCACTCTCCGCCAATTTTTCCATTCAGCTAGACTCTTTGCTAGGGGATACTCTTCGACGTAGCAAAGCGGGCTTTCACAAACGAAAGTGCGCTAACTTCCTTGTTTCTCCTACTGACAAATCTTCTGGGCCTCTTTGCCAAAAACATCTCTAGCAACTTTTGTATAATCTCCTTTTCCTCTGATGGTTCTGTTTTGTTAATTCTCTAACTTGAAAAGGCAACTCTCTTCGGCCTCACTATTTCCACTAACTCAATCCCTAGACGATTCTGGCATTTCTCCTCCTTCTCCTTCTCTTTCTCTTTCGGTTGTCCTATGTCCTTTGCCTGTGATTGCATTTGATCGGGTGCATAGGCCCCTGAAGTCTATGAAGGATAGGAAGACGGTTGGCCCAGATGGCATTCCTCCCCAAGTTTTGAGGAGTGTGCTTCCGTGCTTCCCCGCCCCTCTTTCAACTATACTCCCTATGTCTCAATACCTAGCACTTTCCCTCAGTGTTTGGAGCTCTGCACATGTCCAACTATTGCGAAAAAAAGTGAAGCCGCTATGATCCCTTCTAACTATCGCGCCTATATGCTCTCACCTGTATTATATCTAAGATTTTTGAAACCTTCTCAACTCTCACTTCTTAGATTATCTGGAAACTCATTCGCTTCTTCTCGATAGCCAGTAGGCTTTCAGGCGCTCGAGGTTTCCTTCTGGCGATAATACTTTCTATCTAACCGATTTATGGTTTTCAGCTCTTAGGACTACGGGGAGACTTGTGTGGTGCGATTGACCATATTTAAAGCAATATGATGACACTATTAATGGCACGCGTCACTGCTTTCCAAGCTCCCTCCTTTGGGTTCGCTCTTTCTCTCTTGCTAATTCATGTCCAGTCTTCTTTCAAATCTTTAAATATGTGCTGTGGTTGATGGGGCGACTTCTTCTTCTTTTTCTGTCAATAGTGGTGTTCCTCAGGGTTTCTGTCTTATCTCCTCTACTTTATTCCCACTTTTATTAATGATCTTCTCACCTGCACATCTAACTCTATCCACTCACATACCGATGACTCGACACTTCATTCTTCAACTCATTTCAGTTCTGCTTCCTCTTTTACTTCTCGGAATTGCCTCTCGTCTGAATCTTTCCTATTCTATTCTCGCTATTCTTGATAGAATTTCCGGATGGGGTCTTCTCAACCTTGTGAAATTCAATTATTTAAAAACCCAACTTCTGCAAATCTCCTTCTCTAAAACGCATTCTAACATTCCTATCTCTTTCGACGGTTCTCTCGTCTCTCCTGTTGACAATATAAACATCCTTGGCCTTAACATAAACAAAAAAATGTCTTGGAAACCTCATTTCACAACGGTTGCTAGGGCGGCTTCAAAGAAACTAGTTCTTTTTAGACTGCGAGACTTTTTTTTTCTCTTCTCAGCTGCTCCAGCTATACAAGGGTCTCATCCGCCTTTGTATGGAGTACTGCTCTCATATCTGAGGGGGTGGGGGGCTCTGGTTTCACCCGGCTTTTGGATAGGGTCGAGTCAAAGGCCAAAAGGCACCCCAGCGGCAAGTGCTCGAGGGAACTTATCATTTGCATACCACCACCTTTATGACGCCCTCGTAGCACAAGTGGTGCTGTATCTGCGCACAAGTTTTGTGTTGATATTGGTAACTCCAGGTTAGTTCGCTATGGTGTTTCATTCTTTCCCGCCACCTCTGTTCTGTGGAATTCTCTTCCATCTTCTGTATGTCCTGATGAATTTAATATCCCTCACTTTAAAGCCTGCGTCTGTGCTCATCTGCGTAATTTGCGCTAGAGGGTGACCCTTTGAGCGTACTACACCCCCTCCTTGAATAGGGCTCTGACTGTGAGTGGTGGTGACCACTGTAAAAAAAATCCTTAGGTGGGCAGATATGTGCAAATGTACTACTCACCCCATCCAAAACATCATTCAGATTATCCAGAAAATCACTCTTCAACATTAACCTCAGATGGACCATATGTCGCAACCACTCATACCTTTACCTATTCAAACTTAAATTTAACCTTTAGAGTTCTAGCACTCACACACACAAAATCTACCATAGCTCTCTACCACAAGTCACTCATCAGAATTGCAAATCCTTCTATCCCCCTCTCATTCTTTTCCACAGCAACACAAACACATTTCACACCAAACCACTCATTTTCACCGTTTCTTCATCTTTGTTTCAGTCACAGCGAGCAAATCAAATCTGCCCTTTCTAAATATATCCATCACCTCTTTCTTCTTCTCCTCAACATTAATTCTTTGACATTCCATGTACCTAATACGATTTTATAGATTTCGCCGAAAGATAGAAGGCCGTTTACGGCGATCACGACCTTCTCTGAGCCATGCATTAGCATTCCTGGCAAAAGATAAGTGGTAGTGGGCAGTCAACCCAACTACCACCATCACTTAGTTGCCTTCCAACGAAACGCAGGACATACGATGTGGCAATTTTTTCTCCCCACATTGGGATATAAGGGATAGGGATGTTTGCAAGATGTTGTCTAGAGGGGTGTGGATATACGTCTGTGTATATGATATGTGAATTAAAGATTGGTGTCTCGTAAGAATGTTGTCTTGGAGGATGAGTGTGGATATGAAAGCAGAAGAGAAAGGCGAACCATTAGGCACTGGAATATTATATATAATATATATATATATATATATATATATATATATATATATATATATATATATATATATATATATATATATATATATATATATATATATAATATATATATATATATATTTATATATATGATATATATATATATATTATTGAGTTTTTATATTATCCCAAAATTCTTAATATTTTGTTCAATTAATCGGCAAAATTGACCGATGACTATGATTGATGACGAATTGAAAAAAAATTTGCACCCGATTTTGCCGATGAACGATGACAATGACGATTAATCGTCCCATAAAAATATATATTTTATATATTATATTAATTATATATATATATAATACTATATATATATATATATATATATATATATTATATATATTATTATATATTATATATATCTAATATATATTATATATATAT
The DNA here is from genome assembly GCA_015478945.1 of Trachelipus rathkii. NCBI lineage: Eukaryota > Metazoa > Arthropoda > Malacostraca > Isopoda > Trachelipodidae > Trachelipus > Trachelipus rathkii. Next base: position 25,682 of record JABUQX010101842.1, read on the forward strand.
TATATATATATTATATATTATAATATATATATATATATATAATTATATATTCTATAAAATCTATAAGCCCGCTTCCCTTTACAAACTTTTGTTAATTCTTGAGATATATATCGAACGAACAATGTAATCGATTTTTTTTTCGATTATTTCAAAGGCAATAGTGCGAAAGGTTGCCAATAACAGTTTTTTTTTTTTTACTAAAGGAATAACCTCAGATTAAATAGCCAAGATGGAAAGAGTCAGGGTCTCTCGCCTCAGCTGGGACGACGAGGGGAGTAGTAGGGCAAAGCATATTTGGACTAAGCCTCTTACCCCATCTTACTTGACCTTTTTTGACCTCTTTTACGCCCCACCGCTAAAAGTGTTGGGCAAACGCATTTTTGGAGCCCAAATTTTTTAACGTGACTTGACTTTTTTGGGCCTTTGACCTTTTTGGGCCCTTTTGGACCTTTTTTTGCCTTTGACCTTTTTGGGCCTTGACTTTTTGGGCAAGCTACAATTTTTTTGAAAAATCGAACCTTTTGAGAACCCTAATCTTTTGGCAACCCTACATTTTTTGGCAACCTAATTTTTCCGGCAACCCTAAATTTTTGGCCACCCTTCGAAGAAAGGGTTGCGCCAAACGGTTGCGTCAGCAACCGTTGTACGTTATTGGCCCCCTATTTTTTACGTGCCCCCTAATTTTTTCGACCATGGGTCATTTTTGACCCGGTAATTTTGATCTTCATTTAGGGGCTTAGCCTATTTTTTGATGTCTTTACCTTTTTTGTCCTTCCCCTTTGGCTCCAAAGCTTGACAGATAAACTATGGGTCATTTTGACCAGGTAATTTTTCGTCCTTACATCGGGTCATTTTGACCTCACGGTAATTTGTCCTTCTTTAGGGGCTTAGCCCTTTTTTGATGTCTTAACCTTGTTTGACCTGAATTATTTAAGGCCCTTGAAATTGCAATATACATGGGTCATTTTGGCACGCTAATTTTTTACCCCTCGTGGCCCAACCCGTACATATTTCGTGCCTAACTTGAACGCATGTATGGATCTATCCTAACTTGGAACACCTACACACACACACATCGACACAACACACACACACACACACACACAACACACCATACACACATTATTATTTATAACACACATTCACTATGACACTTACATTTCCCCAGACACTTACATTAACACTTATACACACGTACATACACACACACACAAATTTTTTCGACCCTGGGTCAATTTTTGCCCACGGTAATTTTTTGGTCCTTCCTTTAGGGACTTATTTGATGTCTTAACCTGGTTTGACCATGATATTTCGTCTTTTGACCTGGCCATATACCATGGGTCAATTTTGCCCACGCTAACTAGATGGCTTTGATGGTTCCCAATCACCCGTAAGAAGTATCTAGTGATGTTCTATTAGTGTCTTGAGTATTAGATGAGTGCCAGGTGAATGCCAGGTGAGTGCCAAGTCAGTGCCAATGAGTGCCAATGAGTGCCAAGTGAGTGCCAATGAGTGCCAAGTGAGTTCCACATAGTGCCAAGTGAGTGCCACATAGTGCCACCTGAGTGCCACTTTTTTCAAGCCTTTTCTAGCCTCCCCTGAGCCTAGAATAGCCTAATATGGGTGTCTACCCCTAGGTATAAGGTATGAGGATTCGATTGGTGTTTATTACAAGTTGCTGGGATGCTTCCTACTATGAGTTAGTTTTTTCTAGCCTACCCTGACACATACACTACGACACTTATACACACATTCACATGACCTTATACACACTATGACACTTACATTAAACCATATACACTTACAACTCACACACACACACAGATACACCTACATACTCACACACTCGATATTTTGATGCCTCAACTTTGATGCCTCAATTTGATGCCCCAGATAAATGCCTCAAGCATTGATGCCTCAACTTCGGAAGGTTCATCTTTGATGACTCATCCTTGTGACGTCATATTTGATACCATCTAATTTGAACTGATCATCTTTGAATGAAATCACCTTTGAATGACTCATCTTTTTCTACCTCTAGATATAAGCCGCCCACCAGAGCCGCAGCAAGCCCCCTCCCCGCAAAGGATGGAGCCCCAGCACCCGCAGGTGCGACCCGCCGCGCGAAATGAAAAATATATATACTATAAGTCATTCATTTTTATTTCAGACTTAAACATTTTTTATTGAAAACATTTTCGCGAACCTTAAACTGTAACTCCATTACAGAGCTATTATTTAACACATATATTTATTAACATTATTTTTACTTAATTCTTTTTACTTAATACTTTAATTTATAAATTTTTAAAAATTGTATGTAAGAAAGAAAAACAGAGTTGCCTGATATATCAACATTTTTATTTTACTAAGAAAAAAAAAAAAAAAAAAAAAAAAAAAAAAAAAAAAAAACAAAAAAAAACGAATTAACTGTAACGAAATTTAATTTTTTACGTTAAAATTATATGGTTAAAGCAAGTAAATCAGTAAATCAAAAAGGTGTAACCTAACACCAAGAGGGATTAGTATGCTTTGTTTTACTGCTTTATACTGCTTTAACTCATGTTTACTGCTTTAACCAAGTTTTTACTGTTTTAACTTATATGCTTTTAACTGCTTTAACTCACATATTTAATTAACATTACAAACCTTAAAACAGTAAATCAGTAAATCAATAGAGGTGTTTACCTAACACCTAGGGGGGATTAGTAATGCTTTGTTTTACTGCTTTTACTGCTTTAACTCATGTTTTACTGCTTTAACTCATGTTTTTAACTGCTTTAACTCATATATGTTTTACTGCTTTAACTCACATATTCATTAACATTAGCATACCTTAAAGCAGTAAATCAGTAATCAAATAGAGGTGTGACCTAACACAAAGGGGGGGATTAGTATGTTTTGTTTTACTGCTTTACTAACTGCTTTAACTCATGTTTTTACTGCTTTAACTTTCTGCTTACTGCTTTTAACTTTCTGCTTTATAACTGATTTAACTTTCTGCTTTACTGTTTAAACTTTCTGCTTTACTGTTTTTAACTCTCATATATTATTAACATTATGTTTTTTATTTTGTTTTAATACTTTTATTTATTTTTATTATTATTTTTATTTATTTTATTATTATTTTTTTATTATTTTCATTATTTTTCTTTTTATTATTTTTATTATTACTTAGTGTTATTTACTTCACGCCTATTGTTATTATTATTAGAACACACACACAGCACTTCTCAAACACACACACACACACACCACACAGCACACACACACCACACACATACACTTACACTTATACACACATTCACTATGACACTTATACACACATTCACTATGACACTTACATTTACCCATAGACACTTACATTTACACTTATACACAAGCGGTCAACACACCACACACACAACTTACACTTATACACACATTCACTTGATCTTCTACAGCCATTCCACTATGACACTTACATTTTTCCATAGACACTTACATTTACACATTACACCACACATCAGATTTACTTACACTACACACAGAGATTTACTTAGCACTCACACAGATTTACTTACACTCACACAAAGATTTACTTACCACACAGATTTACTTACACTCACACACACATTTACACACACACACACACAAACACACACACACACATTCACTTACACACACTCATTTACACATATAACGTATAATTTATTAAAACATTTTATGTTTTAATTAAAACACGTTAATTTATATTACTCATTCAAAATATAACTAAAATTATTTCAAAGTTTCTTAAAACTTTATAATAAATCAATCATTATGTTTGAACAATCGGATTTTTATTAACTGTTATACTTTTTTGTTTATAAATTTTACAATATAACTATCAAATTTTAAAATAACTTTTACTAAAATTTTATGAATTTTTATTAAAAACATATATTTTCGTACCTTAAAGCAATAAAATCAGTAAAATCAGTAAGGACAGCCCTAGCACCCCTCACATCAAGCTATGCCACGTTTTGTTCTATTGACTTACTGCTTTACATCAACTTTAGCCATGTAATAAGTATAAAATAACAAAATAAGTTCTTCTCTGCTAACATAACTGTATTTTATTAAAATCATTCTAAGTTTTTTATTTAACACATAAATCTTATTCACTTACATTTATATTATTCACTCGGTGTTAACTAAAAATATTTCAAAGTTTTTAAATAATTTCGGGTTTTCTTATTATTATTCTTATTATCTATGTACAATTGACAATCCCATCACGAGAAAACACAACCCGCACTCCTTACAGATACGAAACTGACCTCGTTCTCTGTAAAATGTGTTGCAATAACTACTTTAGGTCTAAATTTAGGAAAAAATCCTTTTTGTAACCCGGGGCGATTTTAAGCCTAATTCTCAGGTCAAAATATATTTCAACTGACCTTTTTCTGTAAAATATGGTGCAAAACTATTAGGTAGGCCTAATTTAGGCCTAAATTTAGGATAGCCTTTTTGTAGACGGGCTAATTTATCCTAATACAAGGTCAAAAAGTTATTTCCCGTATAGACAAGAATCATTGTTTATTAATTATTTTTTTAAATATATTTCAAACTGAAACATGCTGGGATCGGTAAGATCCTTTAAGGAGGTAAAAAGGAAATTTTTTCCTTACTTGTGATTGGTCGGGGTAATCCTTATCTCTATATGACCTCGTATGTGGTTGGTCGAGAATTATTTTATCGTCTTTTGAAAATTAACTTTGTCCTTTAAACTTGTATTTGAGCAGGTGTGTGTTTTATTATTTTTTAGACCCAAACTCATTTTAAAATCATAGTCATTTTAGCTGTTAAGCGGTGCACAAGTTATCTGATTTGTATTAAAAGTGTTTTAATTTTACTAAGTGTATATCATATTAATAATAAATACTTACATTGAGGATAATTATTAATTTGCAGCTCGAATAGATAATAGATTATCACTAGTTCATAAGGCTAACCACCAGGGCTTCAGCAAATGAGCTCCACCCGCAAAGGCAGCAAACCCCGCACCCGCTGGTGCTTCCCGCCGCGTCCCCGCCCGCCGCTACCCGCCCGCCGCGTGCGCCCGCAAGGCGCCATATTCCCGCGCGAATGAAATTATATATATATATATATACTATATATATATATATATATATATATATATAATATATATATATATACTATAATATATTATATATTATATATAATATATATAGTATATATACTAAATATATATATATATATATTTAAATATATATAATATATATTATATAATATATATATTATATTTTGGTGTGCGGGTGAGTGTAAGTGTCTTATGGGTGAGCGTAGCTGTCTATGTGTATGTGCGGTATGTGTGAATAAGAGATATATGTATGTGTGTATAAGTGTT
>JABUQX010101843.1:0-5000 GCA_015478945.1 Trachelipus rathkii
TTGACACTCCAGAAAGGTATATTATAAAAAACTATTAATATACTTCCATATATACTTCTATTTTTGTTTTAGTTTTAGGCAGGTATATTGCTTCGGCGGTAAGCCCAATTTTTGACCTCCCTCTTTTAAAAAATAGAACATAAAATTCTTAATTTCAGGCAATTGATGGAGAAAAGAGCAAAAACCGCAGCTTTTTCTGACGTTTAATCTAAAAACGTCGTTTTCGAGTGTTTTGTTTTGAAGTTTTCTAGGTCTGTTGACATTTTTGAGAAACTAGGTTTTTGACATTTTTGAGAAACTAGGTTTTTGACATTTTTGAGAAACTGGTTTCTAATAAGTGTTTTTGACTTTTTTGAGAAACTAGGTTTTTGAAATATTGCATTAGATAGGCATACCTATTAAAAAGAAAGACTAGTTTTTTGAGTTTTTTTAAACCAGATCCCAGACAATGTCCATCCAATCCCGAACCACTATTTTATTTTTAAATCGTAAAATTGGCGGGTATGTTTTTTATTTTTTTTGCTCATGCAATTTGTTCAAAAATTTTTCAAAGCATATGTAGTCGAGGGAGATACATATTTTTACTTAGATAATTATATCTGGTATACGCCAAGTAAAATAGTTATTCATCAGATTTTTTGAAAAGGATTGCTAGAAGCCTAGAACCAGCTGGCCACCCGCTTGTCTTAGCCTTTTCTAGCACGCCGATGACCTACATATAGAGAATACACCTAATGTATTAGTGTCTACCCTATGTTTTAAGGTAATGGGGAGTCGATTGGTCTGTTTAAATAATATATTAGAAGGTGTAGGAGCTTCCTTCTAATAGTTAGTACCCCACCCCCGTTCTGCACTTCTAGCATGGACATATCCTACGTCATAGAATACACCTAATATTTGGTCTACCCCTATGTTTTAGTATGGGATTCATTCGATTGGTGTTGTGTATTTAGAAGTTGCTGGGGATGCTTCCTTCTATGAGTCAAGTTACCCTACTACCCCACTTTTTCTAGTGCAAGTATTCAAACATTTGTTTTTTTTTCGAGCTATGGTAGAGTGAACTTGTGTTTACCCCATGTTCGAGGTAGCCGAGTCTTGATTTCTGGCCATTACCGAGTGGATCGGAGGCAATCCCTTAGGGCTCTTTTGCCACCGGTTTGCTTGCGGTGTCATATATATTTTTTGGTTGTGTTTTTTTTTTTTTTTTTTTTTTTTTTAAAGGCGCTTTCTAGTTAAATATTCTCTTTCAATGGCTACCGTGTGGAGCTTGATAACGGCGCCTGCCTGGGCCCGAGTTTCCCGCGCGCCACGTCCAAGGAGGGGAGGGGGGCCTAGCCCCAAAACCAGGAAAAAAGGACTAGAAGTTAAATTATTGTGAGTGAATGGAGAGAATAATGAAATAGGAATAATGAGTTTATGTGTCGGAGCACATGAGCCGGAGCCGGCCGGAGATAGAGTTTGTAATTGCGGAGCCAGACTGGAATCTGGGCTCCAGTGCTATTGAGTTCAATTGATGTGATGTGTTTATATATGTTTCAAAGGACACAGATTCAGAATTTTGGGGTTTCATAACCCCAAAAATGAGTTCAGGACCCCCCTTGAGGGGGAACTCAGCTGAAGAAAAAAGAAGAAGAAGGAGGAGTAGGAAGAAGAAGAGGAGAGGAGAGGAGAAGAAAGGAGAAAGAAGGAGGAGGAGGAGAAGGAGGAAAAAGAAGAAGAGAAGAAGAAGAAGATGGAAGCCGGAGACGGAGCCTGAGCCGGAGCCGGAGTTTGTGATGGCGTGAGTCAGACTGGAATTCTGGCTCCAGCTCTGCATATGAGGGTCAATTGAGGTGTTTTTATATATGTCTTCAAAGGACCCATAGATTTCCGAATTGGGGTGTAAATGGGTAAGGGCACAGCCCGAAGGGCAGTGCCCTTTGTAACCCTTACACCCCCTCGCGGGTACCCCTAGATGAGCGTTTCATTGCATCTCTCTGGGGGTGAGATTCTCCACGTAGTGCTTACAGTGCTGCCTGCCTAATCGGCCTCTGATATGTATTGCGCTGGTTGCAAAACCTATCAGTTTGGTCTCCTATAGTAAAAGCTTGAGATTTTGTTATACTTTGCTAATGTCTACAGTTTATTTCACGCATAATGTATGCCATGTATGCTGTGGTACTATATGTTTTAGTTTCCAGGAGATATTAATGTTTAGCGTTTATTCGTGGATCTGTATAATCGATAGGTTAATTTATGATGTTTGACAAGAATTTTTAGTGATGTCCACGCTAGTTCTAATCAAAAATATGTTATATTTAAAATGCAAGACAACCTTTGATGAATGTAGTATCATCATGTTCAAGATCAGGTATCTTTGACGTAGTTTGGTCACTGTAAGGGAAGTTGGTACCTAATGCTGCTTATGCTTGGTGGCTGATGATATGATTGAAAAGCCTGTATAGGTTGAGTTTTGCTGTATAATGAGGGATAGGTTGAGAACTTATTCATAGGTTTCAATGTTAGATGTCTTATCTCCGAGTTCCTGATGTTAGTAGTCTATTTGTAGGTTTTCGCATCCGTGTAAGTTTTAAGATATGTTTAGGCTATGTTTGATTTCTATTTACGTTTTTGTTAAATATTACTATGACAATGTGAAAAATAACACTGATTTGTTAGAGAAAATGATAAGTTTCGTAAGATATTACGGTGTTAACTGATGATGATGTGTTAGGAAACGTGAATTTATACGGTTAAGTTTTTTTGTGAGTAGTAATGTGAGGTTTGCTTGTGGAGAATTTTGCTAGTGTCTTAGTTTATTCATAGTTCAAAATATTTAATTTCGATATATATGGATTGCACTTTGATGAATGATAGGTTAAGCTTCTATTCATGATTGCTATTGTATTTGATAGTTGGTCACTTTTGTTAAGGGATTGTAATTAGATATACTTGTTTTAGCCTGTTTGGAATAGTTGGAAAGTGGGGATAATGGACGTTATTGTAATGTCCTGTTAGCTACTTTACCCTTTGATGGTATGTAAATTTTGTGAGATATTAGCAGATTATGCATACATGAGGTAATGGATAGATTTTGCGGTTTGTACATTGTATTCTCAGTTACAGGTTTAATGGGTATTCTTTTGTGGTTAGCTTCATGATGTGAAAAAAACTTTGTTACCTAGCATAATTCGTTTCTTCTGATGATAATAGGGTAAGTTATGATAAAGTGGTTTGTTAAAGTTACTATGTTAACGGTAAAAATATTCAATGATATGTTTACAGGATACGTTTTGAAAAACAGCTGTTTGAACAAGGTTACGTTCTGTATGCAATGTTAGTTACTTTACTGCCTGTTTAAGTTATGGAAACTTTGTTAAGGGGATGATTCAATATTTTCCTCGGGCGTAGCCTAATTTATTTTACGCCCCCCCGGAAAAGATGGACATAAAATTCGGAATTTTTCAGCCGATTTTTGACTTAATAAACACCAAAATGTAGCTTTTTTGCGCTCTAAAACGTGTTTCCTTTGTTTTTTCTGTGACTGTAATCATTCTTTTCAGAATTTTCAATTTTTCAAAATTTCAAGGTTTTTGACTATTTTCATATCAACTTTCAGATTTTTTTGCGAAATGACTTCAAAACTTGAAAATATGCCTAGATGGGTTCCACTACCTACAATATTTTACTAGAACTTTTCGAATTTTTTTAGTCTTTGGTGCTCAGCGGTTGCTCAATTTCCAAGACCCATTTTCTTTAATTTGAAAGTAAAAATTGACATAATTTTTTTATCTACCTCATCGATCAATATCAAAAATTTTACAGGCTTGTAAGTCGGGCGACATGCATGTGGCTTTTTTACTAGTAATCTTTTTTGGTATACCAATAGAAAATTTTTTTAAAAATTAAAATTTTTTTTTCTTTTTATGAAAAATCTTTGTTTATCCAAGAAAACAAAATCCAAACCTATTGCCATATACAAAGAATTTACTGATTTACGTCGGTTTAAAATCGGTTAAACTTATTATTTAAACTTTACCTATGATAATATTTCTTCCAAAGAAAACTTTTTTAATTTATGTTTGGGAAAAACTTTGTTATTTTATGTATGTGGGATAAAACTTTGTTTATGTGTTTTGCAATCTATTTGTGGGGATTATGATATTTAGGTAAGGTTATTGTAAAGTTTGTTAAATATTACAATTCTAATGTAAAAAAAAAAAACTTGTACTGTAACGTTAGCATATATTCGTTTGGTTCTGATGATAATCAGCAAGGGATATGATACATTTTTGTGTTGTTAAATTATATACTAGTCGTCAATGTAAGAATTAACGTTATAATATGTTTTAGAAGAATTATGCTTGAAAAAAGTATGAATAGGGTTACGTTTTTGGCATGCCATGTTAGTTACTTTACAGTGTTAAGTTGGGAACTTTGTGAAGTTCAACAGTTTTATTCATCTGTGTACTTCTATTAGGTTTTTACAAGAAGATTCTTTTTGTCATTTTCATTTATGCTATGTTACTTTATTGGTATGGAAACTTATATTTTACGTCAGGTACATTCTTTGATCAGTATGATAATTAGCCATTGTTGTGATAAATTTTAGTTTAATACCATGTTAATCATAAAATTAAATTGTTATGTTAGAGATACGCTTGACAATGTGTGAATAGGTTACGTCTTTTGTATGCTAGTGTTAGTTACTTTACTGTTGTTAAGTGGTTGGAACTTTGTTAACCGTTAACAGTTTATTTATGTTTAAGGTGTGTCAGGTTGTCATTGTGCATTAATATTCATAGTTTAGATGATGCCAAGGTAAGCTTTATATAATGTGAAAACTTGTGACGTTAGCATATATTCCGTTGATCAGTATGATAATTAGACAAGTTATGATAGAATTTTTGTTTTAAAATATTACCATAGTTAAGTCTAAAATTAAATTGTTCTTGTTAAGATATGCTTGACAAAGTGTGCATAGGTTATGTTTTTGTATGCTATGTTAGTTATTTTACTAT
>JABUQX010101843.1:17500-20000 GCA_015478945.1 Trachelipus rathkii
TTTCTCTCACAGTATATATATATATATATATATATATATATATATATAAATATATATATATATATATATATATATATATATATATATATATATATATATATATATATAATATATATATAATATATATATAATATATATATAGGATAAATATATATTATATTATAATATATTATATAATATAATTATTATTGTTATGTTATCTTTTAATTTATATTTTATTAACTATTATAATTATTTGAAAAGGGAAAAATAGCGGGATCTCTCTGGAAAAAGCGGGACTTCTTAGAAAAAAGCCGGACATTTTTTTTCTATTTTAAAGAAGCGGGACAGGGTCGAAAAAGCGGGACTGTTCCGCCTAAAAGCGGGACCATGGTCACTTTAAAGGGAAAGAAGGTGGGATGAAGTCTCCTCTTGTCTAACCTAGAGAGAGAGACCCTGACTACTGATTTCTTTGCTGTTTACTTTAGGGTGTTCGTTAGTTTTAAATCAAAAGACTATAATATCTGTAATATATGTATATATATATATATATATATATATATTATATATATATATATATATATATATAATAAATAATATATATATATATATCTATATATATATATATATATATAATATATATATATATATATCTATATATATATATTATCAGAGGTGGGCACTTTCGCGCTCTTTAGTCCGCTAGTCCGCTAGTCCGCTGTCCGCTCGCGAGTGGACTACCAGAATTGGTGCGGACTAGCGGAGGTGCCGGGAGTCGTCAGAAAATTAGCGGACTTGCACGTGCGGATCAAAAAAGTTTCCGCTCTTTTTCCGCACCTTTTTAAAAAATGAAAAAAGTGTTTACTTATTAAGAATTCTTATTGGTTATAATAAAGAAATATAATTTTTATCTTAAGTTTATAACTAATTATACTTTTAGTCTAAGACTTATTGTTTTTTAATAATTAAACTTCCAAAAATAATCTCAACCTCCTTAAAGGTACCATATATAATAAATAACATTTAAATTGATTTTATAGACTGAATGGCTATTACCCTCATCTATAAATTTAATTAATTATATTATTACTAATAAAAATAGGCAATATCTAAATCAATTCTGTGTAAAACCCAAATATATATATTATATATATATATATATATATATATTATATATGTTTGACGGTATATATATATAATATTTATTATATATCTAATATATTATATATATATATATATATAATATTATATATATAGATATATTTGTGTTTTTTACACAGAACACTGATTAACATAAATATATATATATATATATATATATATATATATATATATTTATATAAAAAAATTAATAAATATATATATATATATATATATATATATATATATATATATATATATATATATATATAATATATATATATATATATATAATATATATTATAATATAATATATATACTATAATATATATGTTGTGTGTGGGTGTGTGTGTGTATATATATAGCTACGAGCTGATACGTAGCATTTGGAACCACTCCTCAGGAAGCGGAGGCTTTCATGGATTCTACTAAAGTCTTGGACGAAATAGACCTTCTTATGGGTGGACAGGGTGGTCAAAATATTTCAGAAGGGAGGCAGAATGATTTAGGTGAGGACCTTAAATTAGCAATGGACTTGCTGGAAATGAACTAACACCAGCACTCCTCTCACCAAGGACATCTTTCCCTTTCAGCATAGGCAGAATTTGTTGAACTTGTTCATAAAATATAATACACCTCTCCCTAGTTCTGCGGCTGTAGAGCGAATATTTAGTTTTGGTGGGGATATTTTTGAGGGCAAAGAGGTTGCCTTAACTGCTTTTAATTTTGAGAAGCTAATCTTTTTGAAAGGTAATATGGATCTCTTGTCCTTTGAAGAAAACATTGAGGAAGAGGAAAATCTTGAGGTTTTGTAAATATTCAATTTAGAGGTGTACCGGAATTCCGGTCCGGCCGGAATTCCGGCCGGAATTTGACTTTTTTTTCCGGTTCCGGTTCCGGCCGGAATTTTTCAAATTCCGGCCGGAATCTCGGAGATTAACTAATGTACTTGATAATTAAAAAATTTGCTGAAAGGGATTTATTTTACATAACTAATAGCTCATCTTGTAAAAAAATATCATGGCAGCCTGTGTAGTATTCATTTACAGTATATTACATACCTATACAGTATTATTAAAATAAAGTTTATTCAAATATTTCAAAATATAGGATAATAAGATACTCATTAAATTCAAATTTAAAATCCTAAATTAAATATATATATATATATATATATATATATATATATATAAATATATATATATATATATATATATATATATATATATATATATATATAAATATATATATATATATATATATATATATATATATTATATATATATATATAATATATATATATGATATATAATATATATATATATTCTATATGTATATGCAATGGAATACATAGTCCAATTTTTTAAACTGGCTCGTAAGC
>JABUQX010101844.1:2500-5000 GCA_015478945.1 Trachelipus rathkii
CATGGAAGAATAGTTCAAAGTTATTTTACAGAAGTTGTTTTCCCTCGAATTGCATCTCTGGAAGATATATATATATATATAATTATATATATATATATATATTCTTATATATATATTATAATTTATATATATATTATATATATAATTATAAATTAATAAATAATAAAAAAATAAATATATATTATATATATATATAATATTATATACTATATGTTTATATTAGTTAAGCCAATTTTAACCATAAATTTTGTATTAAGTCAGTATATTTTAAGTTCTAATTTATTTACTAGTTTAGTGTTAAACTTAATTTTAGAATAGTTTAGTTTATATCACCTTTTTTATAATTATCATCACTTTCCTAAACTCAAATATTAATAGGTAGTTTTTAAACGCTGACAAGCATTTTCGGAAGCTTTGCTTCCATATCTTTGGGTTTCTCCATTGATTGTTGCTTATAAGTATTGTGGTTTTCTCACAATATTTTTCCAACTGGTTTCCTCTCAAAGACAATTACCTTGTATGGAAAGTCCCTTATGCTACAATCGAGAAGTTTAATCTTCTCTTGAAGGTAAACTATTGGCTTCGCCATTTAGACAGCTGGTTCGTTCCAGTGTGAAACCTATTGTTTAAATATCACTGATTTATTAACTGCGTGAAGTTTCTCTTTACATTTCTGGTACATTCTGGCTTTGCCACGAATAGCATGTTGGTTTCTCCACATACACCTGTGTTAATTTGTTAGTACATATTAACAACTGAGGTACTATTTGGTTTATCCAATTAGATGTTGGTTTCTTCCAACATATACCTGTATTAGTTTCTCTAGTACAAACTGAGGTACTATTTGGTTTATCCAATTAGATGTTGGTTTCTTCCAACATAAACCTGTATTAGTTTCTGTAATACGAACTTATAGGTACTATTTGGTTTCACCAATTAGACGTTGGTTTCTTCCAACGTATACCTGTATAAGTTTCTCTTATACAAAATTGAGGTACTAATTTGGTTTCACCGAATTAGATGTAGGTTTTTTTCCCTCATACACCTTTATAATAAGTTTTCGGTTTCTCCTTAATCTTATTTTATTTTGTAGTTGCTGATAAATAAAGTTGTGTGTTGTTAAAATCCTTCTTTTATAGTATGATGTACGATCCTCTATGCATTCTCCGAAGAGCAAACTGTTTGACCAGAGCTACATTATATAAGTTATATGTAAATATAATTAATAAAGACGTTATTTTTGAATAGCTTTTCTTTGAATCCTGTCACTACTGGTTAATTTTATATATATATATATATATATATAATATATATATCTATATATATATATAATATATAAATTATATAATATTATTATAATAATAATATATATTATATATATTATATATTATATGTATATATATATTTATATATATATATATATAATAATATTATAATAATATATATATATATATATATATTATATATAATATATATATATATTTATATATATAATATATATATATATATACAGATTTAATATTTCCTTCACAAATACGTTAATTTTTAATTTTTCGATTTCATTTTCTTTAAAAGTTATAATAGCGATTTAAATTAGTTATCCATTAGAATCAAATTTCTTAGTTTTATTTGTTATTTATTAATTTTATTACATTATTATGCATAATAATTGAGTAATATTAAAATATTTTTCATAACTATTAATTATTATTTTTTAGTGTCAAAAGTCCATCTTTGTGTCCCTTTTAATAATTTCCGTTTTTAGCTATTATAATTAAGTTAAACGTTTTAACGAGTAATTGTATTTTTTTCAAAGAAGTTTGAATTGTTATACTATCTATTTAATTGATGTTATTATATTGAAGGTAAAGAATACAGTTAAAATTTTTTCACACAACTAAAAAAAAAAAATCGAAAATGTTCTACGTAAAACCGTTTTATATAAATATGTAAAATATGAAAAATTTAGAAAGTTTAAAACACTCACGCACTCGTACACCCTCACAAATTTACAAAAGAAAAAAAAATAAAAAATTTTCAACATAAAACTGGATATGTATAGATTAAAATAATAATTAACTAAAAACTTTGCTAAAACCCGTTTTAAAAATAAATTAAAAATAGAAACACTAAAAAACTTAGTTAAAAAAGACTAAAAAAAAAATATATCCTAATACTATCTAGACTATTTTACAATCCTAAAAACTAACTATTACTATCTAACATAACTAAAAAAGTTTCAAATTAAAATTAAAACGGATAGTTATCTTTAAAAAAGACCATAATATAAAAAAATATATAGTATATATATATAGTATATATATTATATATATAAATAGATAATCATCTTTGTAAAATTTTTAAATTGTTTCAAACTTTGAAAACTATTTATATGCTTCTATATAATTTATATAATATATATATATATTATATATATATAATATATATATATATAATATATATATATATATATATATTATATATATATATATTAAATATA
>JABUQX010101844.1:10000-22500 GCA_015478945.1 Trachelipus rathkii
TAGAGAGAGAGAGAAGAGACGAGAGAGGAGAGAGAGGAGAGGAGAGAGAGAGAGAGAAGAGAGGAGAGGAGAGAGAGAGAGAGAGAGAGAGAGACGAGAGAGAGAGACGCAGAGAGAGAGAAGGAAGTAATCCCCAGAGGATCCCAACAGCATCTGGTGGATGTTCGTTTAGTATATTGTTAGTTGGTCTGTTTCTTAGGTAGTTTTCGTATAGAAAGTCTGGCGAATAATGGCTTTGAATATATATATATATATATATATATATCTATATATATATAGTATTATCTATATATATATTATATATAATACTATATATTATAATATATATATATATATCTATATATATATATATATATATAACTACCATATAAAGAAATTATTTACAAAAGCTGCACGTACAGTTTATAAGCAAATTCTTTAATATCTAAAACTAATCTCAAAACGAAGAAAAAAAAAATTCTCGAGATAAGTAAGATTTACAAGATACAGTTATAAAACAACAAAATAGTCTTATTAAAATTTCAGATCACGTGCTCAGATTTGAATTATCATTCTTTGTGATTGGATTTTGTCCTTGTTTTATCAAATAATATAATTATTTGTTTTTTTAAAATTATTATATTTTTAAAGCTGCGATTTCCATAACTGTTAGATTTAATACATTTAAAAATTATTACACTATCGCTTTGTTATTTTATTTTATTTTGTGCATAGCTTTCGTAAATAGAATATGTTCTGTAGTTAATTACTTCAGAGTAATCCTCTTTTAAATATGTATTTTTGAAATTATTATTTGAATTAGAAGGATTTCTGTTCCATTATGAGGTTCCAGTTCTTCCATTTTCTAATATATATATATATATATATATATATATTATATATAAGTATATATATACTATATATATATATATATATATTATATACTATATATATATTAATACTATATATACTATTATTATTATATATTATATATATAGAGGTATTATATATATATATTATATTTTTATATATATATATTTATATATATATATTATATATAATATATACTATAATATATATTATTTATATATATGTATATATAATATATATAGAGGTATATATATATACTATAACATAGAGGTATATATATATATATATATATATATATATATATATATATATATATATATATATATATATATATATATATATATATATATATATATATATATATATATATATATATATACATATAAATCATATAATATAAACTAGTATTTAAATTTTGTTAAATTTGTAAATAGTTACTATGAAAAAAAAATATTATATACATAATGCGATGAATGTTTTTGCTTCTAAAACTCGTATCGTGAAAATTTTGGTTTAATATTCAATATTGAATTTCATATCTGAAATAGCACAAACAACAGAAAGCACTCTTGTAACTGCAGAGATACATCTCTATCTACCCTACGCGAAAAAGGTGCCGCCATATCTAGAGTCGCCTCTAGACCAGCGTGCCCAACCCGTAGCTCGCAAGCAACATACTGCTCGCGTACCGCTCTAATGTGGCTTGATTTATCACGTTTATTAAAAATTAAATAGTTTTAATATTAATATATATATATATATAATATATATATATATAATATATATATATATATATATTATATATATATATATATATATATCTATATATATATATATATATATATATATATATATATAATATATATATATATATATCGATATATATGGTTATAATTTGTTTTAAAACTACAAACTTTTGGTTTTAAAACTTAAACTCATATCTCCAACTCTGGTTTTTATGTAGGGCTTTAGAATTACTTGTTGGCTACAAGTACATTCAGAGGTGACATGTAAGAAAAAAAATCATATCTCAAAAACTACAATACTACAGTCGAAAAGGAATACATTTTCTGGAATCTTTGTAAAAGTTTGTTTAGGAAAATGAAAAATAAATAAATAAATAACTAATTTATGTCATATCATGTATTAATTTTTTTTTAGGAAGCAGGGGACAGTAATATAATATATATTAATTTGTAAGGTTTACTGGCAATGTTGGGGGCTCAACGAACGGGAACACAGGGGGGCGTTTTCATACCGTAGGGAAGGCGGGAGGAACCAGCGAGTACCCAAATACCAATTGGCGGGGGTATTCCGGAGACCTCCGCCGGAGGGGGGGGATTAGTCCTACCGTAGTTTCCCCGGAAGGCCGAGAGACCCCGATCCTGCCATCGTGCGGTATACTTGGGTATTCTTTAGTTAAAAAAAAAGGCAAAATTTAAGAAAGTCTATTTTATTTTAACGAGTAACCCATAAAAGGTCCTCTAATAGGCTCTCTAACTTCATATTAACTTTTATTAACAATACATTTTATTTTCATTTTATTTTCTTCACCATTTTCCTATGTAAAATTTTACCAGGATTACAAAATGTATTCTTTTCGCTGTAGCTATTTGTAGTTTCTGAGATATGATTTTTTTATTTATTTTTTATTTTTTTTTTTTTTTACATTTTCCGCACTAAAATGTTACCAGGATTCCAAACAATGTATTCCTTTTTCCTTTATCTATTGTAGTTTTTGAGAATGAGTTGTAGTTTTAAACCAATTATCACTATATATATATATACTATTATATATATTATATAATATATACTTATATATAATATATATATATATCTATAATATATTATATATAATATATATATATATATAATATTTTCCTGATCTATGGTATTCTTCTTTTAAGGACTATGAGAAGTCTTGTGTGGCAGCGCTTGACAAGTCTAAGGCTTTTGACAGGGTATGGTACGCGTTACTACTCTCTAAGCTACCTTCCTTTGAATTTCCTCCTTTTCTTTGCTTACTCTTGTCTAGTTTTCTTTCAGATCTATCCATTTCAGCTCTTGTTGATGGAGCAACCTCTTTCTCCTTTCTTATTAATTGTGGTGTTCCTCAGAATTCTGTTTAATCTCCAACTTTATTCCTACTTTTCATCAACGATTCTTTTAGCTGGACTTCCAACTGTTCACTCTTATACCGATGACTCAACTCTCCCATTCTCCACGTCATTTCAAATGTGCTTCCTCGTTTGTATCTAGAGTTGCCTCTCGTCTACAGTTTTCCAATTCAGTTCTTGCCAATCTGGTCGGGATTTCCTATCCCTTTCGACGGTTCTAATGCCTCACCTGTGAACAACGTAAACATTTTTGAACTGAACATAAATCGTGAATTGTACTGCAGACCTCGTATCACATCGGTTGCTAAAATGGCTTCAAAAAAGCTGGGAATTCTGTTCCGATTGCGTGAATTTTTTTTTCATCTGCTCAATTATTCTCCAGTTATGAATAAGAGTCTTCTCACACTGTATGGCAATACTGTTTATCACATTTGGGGTGGATCCGGCTCCACCCTCCTTTGAATAGTGTTGAGGCTAAGGCTAAGAGACTTATAAACTGTCCAATACTTTCTGACTCCTTTGACCCTCTTTCTCTGCAACGTGACATTGGCGCCCTATCCCTTTATATATGTATTACAACGGCAGTTGCTTGAGAGAATGGACCTCTCGCATTCCTCCACCACTGCGTCGCCCTCGTAACATAATAGGTGCCTTACTCTCACATGAATATTGTGTGAATATTGGAGACTCAAGGGTTACTCGATCCAGCCACATCTGTTTTGTGGACCTCCTTGCCTTCCTCTATTTTTTCCGAAAGTATTCAATCTTCCTCTCTTATAAGTGCCCGCGTCTGCGCCCTAACCTGAGGGAATTTTGTTAGGCAAGGGATTTGGTGAGTTTTTTTTCCTTTTTTTTTTTTTTTTTTTTTTGCCCCCTTCTTTTGAAAAGGGCCCTGCCCCTACTTGGCCGTGTAAAATAATATATATATATATATATCTTATCATTATATCATATATATATATATATATATATATAAGTTAGTATATATATATATAGTATATATATATATAAGTTAATATTATATATATATATATTTATATATATATATATGTCTATAATACTATATATATTCATATATATATATATATATATATATTTATAGTATATATTTATATATATAATTATATATTATATATATATATATATTATATTGTGTATATACTATATATATATATATAAATTATTATTAGGTGGTCGTCGTCCACTGTGTGAATTTGCTCGAGATAGACTAAAGGTTGACAGCACTGCTCTAGACCAGCGTCTCCAAGATTTTTTACAGAAAAAGCAAATGGAAATTGGTTATGTGCAGGTGATACCCCACATGGCCAAGCAATATATTAATATATAATAATATAAATAATGTAATATATATAATATAATATAATAATAAATATACTATAATTATATATAATATAATATAAACATAACATAACATAATGTATATAATATAATATAATATAATCTATATGATACCCTCGTAAGTGATCGTGAGCCTTCTTTTGCGTACCTCCTACAGTTTACTTTGAGTACCCTGGGGTAGCGTACCCCACTTTGGAGACACTGATCTAGACCCGCCCATGATCGGGTAGAACATCGTATTAGCTTATTATATTATATATATATATTATATATATATATAGTATATATATTATATATATATATATATATATATATAATATATATATATATTATATATATATATACTATATATATATACTATATTATATATACTATATCGTGGTTCAATCGTAGAGGCGACATGGGTCGCATGACAAGGGTCCGGGTTCGATCCCTATTCTGGATCTAGGTAGAATTGCCTAAAGAGTTCCCCTCCCAGAATAAGTTATGCCGTTAGGTCTGGAACTTTTATATATATATATATATATATATTATATATATATATTATATTATATATAATATATATATATTATATATTATCCATAATGATATATATATATATATATTATATTATATATATATATAATAATATATATATAATATATATATAATATATATATAGTGTCCCAGAAGTCGCCAAAGAGAAGTTTTTCCGATGTATTTCATTAGTAATTATTAATACTTTTATTTAATTCCATAAGGCTGTCTGCATTAAAACACGCATCTATTCTCTTCACAAAACTGTCTTTCACATTCCTGAATGTTCAGGGATGATTATTTGGCATTTAGTTGTTATTGCATCTTTGAAATCCTCAAGGGTGTGTGGAAGATTCTGGTACACAACAGATTTGAGATGACCCCAAAGGAAATAGTCAAGTGGGGTAAGATTTGGTGATCGGGTTGGCCACTACATGGGCCCTTTCCGTCCAATCCATCTGTTAGGAAAGCTCTGGTCCAAGTGATGATGCACCCAAGTTACAAAATGTGCTGGAGCTCCATCCTGCTAATAAAAGAAGTTCTATCGTCGACATATGGGAACGTCCTCATGGTAATCAGACAAGAAGGTCTGCGAGAATTTTAAGTGGCTCACCGGGTGACATTATTCATTGAAAAGTAAGGGACAATGATTTCCTCCTCCCAGATTCCAGCCCAAACCATAATCCCCGGGTTGTGCTGATGGCGTCCCTCCTCAAACCAACGTGGGTTGTTATATGCCCAATAGCGCATATTATGTAGGTTTACCAGACCATTCAAATGAAAAATGGCTTAATCACTGAAAAATATTGACGAATCCATATGTTCTCGCATCCATTCCAAAATCCATCCGCTATCTGTGTCATGCACATGTAGAGCTTTGCACAGTGTAATTTGTACAGATGCAATTTGTACGTATGAGAATCCGAAAACGTGATGATTTGTTATGTTTTACATCCTGGCATTAACTTTTCTGAACTGATTTTCGAATTTTTCAACAACATTCGCAAACCATACTGGATGTTTCTTATCAGTTGCCTCTTTGGTCGCCACATCTTCGGACGGTCAGCACCTTAGTTTCTTGTAAGCGTTTGTTAAACGGCCGGCAGTGGTATGGGCATGGCACAATGGTTGTCTCTCATGGTGGCAGCGATTAATTCATCAGCTATTGAGCGTGTGTAACGCCCTTGTCTACAACATGAAACAGTTGAGCTCTTCCTTCTATAGAGTAGTTTACTCTAGCATAAAGCAGCGAAAAGGATGGTAAATTACGTCGCGCTCATTTTTCGAAACTTGTATGGTGCGCCACTTTGGAACACCCTATATACTTATATATATATATATTAATAAATTATATATATATATAATATACTATATTATATATATATATAATTATATATATCATATAGTATATATAATATATATATACTATATAATATATATCAGCGATTTGGACTTTATTTACTACTGGTTTGAAAATTTTTAAGACAATCCTAAAATGTCATAAAATTTCAAATAAACTTCAGTGGAAATAAAATTTATATTTTTGGTTTTGTGTTTTTATGCTTCTATTCGTGAGTATATATATATATATATATATATATATATATAATTATATATATATTATATATTTAGAATATATATAATTATAATATATATATATATATATATATATATATATATATTTTATATATATTAATATATATATTATATATATATATATATATATATATATATTTTTTTATTTTATTTATAAATATATAATTATAATTATAGTAATATAGTCATTATATATATATATATATATTATATAACATGCAGGTTTCACATTTAAATGGGACAGGGAATATATTCCTCTTTACACACACACACACACACACACACACACACATATATATATCTATATATTATATTATATTATATATAATATATATATATATATATATATATATATATTATTATTATTATAAAATATATATTATATATATATATATATATATATTATTATTAAAGATGCTGTGGACCTAGATCCGGAACAATAGAAGGAGCAGAAGCAGGAGCAGGGGTCGGAGCTGAAGCAGGAGCAGCAGGAGGTTGGAGTCGGAACAGAAGTTAGAAATTTTATTATATGATAAAGGTAGCTGAAGTTTTATCCGGCAATAAAATCTTACTTGCTTAACGGCCTTTATTAAAAATATAAAAAAATAAAATTAGTTTTTCCATAAAGTTAGAGTGGCATTGTATGATATGAAAGGACCAAGAGAGTCCGATACATTCAGGACATTGATTTTGAAGGAAAATAATGTAAGTCATGATGAATCATTACATGCTTTGTTATACCATTTTTATTTATATATCTTCTAGAGCAGGGGTCTCCAAAGTCCAAACTACGGCCCGCTGGCCAAAACCGGCCCGCAGTTGAGTGCGTTGATTTTATCTTTAATACACTTTTAATTAAATTAAACACTCACAATTAAAAACACTGTAAGAAACTATAGTCACAAAGAAGAAACTATAGTCACAAAACAAAGTAGTCGCACTATATTTCGTTTTTCAGATCTCTCTTGTCGCTTCGATTCAAACTTTTTTATTGATGAGCTTTGGTACTGATGACCTACCCTAGGTTCTTGTCCTTGGGACTGTATGGGACTAGTCACTGTGGTCAGTTACGGTCTAAAAAGTTTTAGAGGGACTCCTGTTCTAGAAGTTATGGCCAATAAAGTATCATTTTTATTGTTCTTATCAACAGTCGTTATTTTTAAAGCAACGATTTGTTGAATTGTTTTATTTTAATTTTTATTTTCAATTTATAATTTCATCATACAATAAACTGTTTACCAGTCAGATCTGATTGCACTTAAATTCCAACGAAGACTCTCTGAGTATTGAAGATATTAAAAGGAAAAATTATTTAATAAATAGTTCTATATACAAAATATGGTAGCGTAATACATACTTCGGAGTTAAGGTGACAGGTTCGTATTAAAAGATACAATACAAAAAGGGGGTTAGCTTGACTATAAGTTGGGGATTACGCCAACTATCGGGATATAACATTTTGGTACCAAAAAAATAATTGCTCGTTAGTCTAGTACCCACTAGTGCTACCTGGGAGTGTCAGTAGATAATGACAATATCCACTATCTAGGTAGGTGCACAATTCATAGTGCCAACTAAGTGTCTTGCGCTTTAATCCTAGTACCAACAAGTGACTAGGCTCCAAAGAGCAGGGAAACTAATTAAGGTTTTGGAACAGTACCAATTAATTGCCCAGTAATACAAGACTCAGTACCAACTGATGGTCTGTTCGTCAGCCTAGTACCAACTAGAGCCAAGTGGTGGAATGACCAAAAAAGGCCGGTCGATAGTACCAACTATCTAGTCTTATCAAGTCCTTGCCAGCTAGTGACTTGTGTTTTATTCCTAGTATCAACTAGTAACTAAGCTCCGAAGAGCAGGGAAACCAATTAAGATTTGGGAGCAGTTCCAATTGATGATCTTTTCGTCTGTCTAGTACCAATTAGGTGAAGGACGAATAAAGGCCGATCGATAGTATCAACTATCTAGTAGGGGCACAAGCCCTAGTGAGAACTAGTGACTTGAGTTTTATTCCTAGTACCTGTTAGTGACTAAGCTCCGAAGAACAGGACAACCAGTTAAGGTTTGGGAACAGTACCAGCTGCCAAGTAATACAAGACTTAGTACCAATGGGTGACCAGTTCGTCAGCCTATTACCAACTAGAGCCAACTGGGGTAATGACCAGTAAAGGCCAGTCGATAGTACCAACTATCTAGTACATGCACAAGTCCTAGTGCCAGCTAGTGACTTGCGTTTAGTCCTAGTACCAACTAGTGACTAAGCTTCGAAGAGCAGGGAAACCAATTGAAGTTTGACAGCAGTACCAACTGCCCAGTAGTCAGATACAAGCACAAACTAGTCATCTGTAAAGGTTGTCTGAAAATTCTAACTTTCTAATGTAGTTAAACTAAATTTGGCAGCTAGAAAGACTAAGAGATCACCTCTTTTTGTCTGATTTACCAGATTCTTGATCCTGGGGTATTCTTGATCCTGGGGTATTCTTGATCCTGGGATATTCTTGATCCTGGGATATTCCTGAAAGAAGCTTCAAAGGTCGTGTCCTTAATATTATAAAATTATAACTAAACAATATTTACAAGGCTTATTTAAAATAAATGAAATGTATTGAATCATAAATAAAAATTAAGGGTAACTAAATCATTTTTTATATTATGCATGCTTGTGTTATAAATACTGTTGTAAATTAATGAAAAATACAAACTTAAAATTGTTTTACTCCTTTTTAAGCCTTTTATTAATAAAATATATCCTTGTAAATAAGTATAAAAATCAATAAAAATTATTAGGTCAATGATAATAGCTATAAACTAATCATATAACTTAAATAGCTAATAAATACATTCAAATTCATATTTAGAAAATGAAATTTTCACTGTGATGTTTTCATAACTACCAGAGAAAAGTAGTGATATTTACTGCAAATAAAAATAGCTTAATAATACAACATAAATAAACATGGATTATATTAAGTATTAGCTAAAAAAAATAATTAAATAATCATTTACCTATAGAATAATATAATAATCCGAGTTTTCGTAACAAAAATATGAGCGAGTCAAAATAAAAAAAAATAGAGAACTGAGAATTTTTAGGAGCTCAAAAAACATAAAAGATCGATTTAAGAAGGTAATAAATACCGTACATAATAAATAATGATTTTATAGGAAAATATTTTAAAACATAAATAAAAATAATAAAAGAAATTAATAAAATACTTAATAACGTTATAGAAAAATGATCGAAAAACAATAACTTGAAATACTATAAATAAACTTCAGATTTATTTTAGATAAAAGAAAACTAGTAAAATAATAACAAAATTTTTAAGTATTTAATTCAACTTAATCTCTATATCCCCCCATCCTCATCTCAACACTACCCACACAATTGTTTCCCAATACCTGATTTTAGCTGGTGATTTTAATGAACATTACCATACATGGCTCAACACCCGCACACCTAAATTAAGAGGAAATGCGCTCATAAATAATTTCCATTCTCTTAGTATTCTTAATAACAGAAACCAACCTATATATATATATATATATATATAATAATATATATATATATATATAATATATATATATAAATATATATACTATATTAATATATATATATTATATATATATATATATCATATATATATATATAGGACAGTATGATATATAATATATAACAGAACCAACCTACACGAGTAATTCCATAACGTAACCAGGACCATATTTCCTTTGACATCACCTTGTGTTTCCCCCAAATTTATGATACCACTACCTGACAAACCTTTCAGGATTTCTTATCATATCATATTCCAATCCTAATTACAATCCAACACAAAAACCCAAACCACACACCATTCAAAAAAACATACATCATTTATAAGAAAGCAAATTGACGTACCTATACTGACAACATAGAACGTGATCTAGAATTTTACAAATAACAAATTTTTCGTAACTCGACAAGACAATACAAAAATTCAGTTGAATAATTCTCAAGACATCCATAAAAGCACGTCTTAGACGGTTATCGTAAACAATTTAACCCCAACTTCTCCTCAGAAATAGACTCCAATAAAAGAAATATCTTCGATACAAATTAGACAACCAAACCCAGCTCAATTGAACCAAATCATACACCTTAGCAATAGAATAGATACCCTAATTGACACAAGTCAGAAAGAGAATTGGAAGCAATACACACACACAAACTAAATTACAAAACTAAAACAACGCAAATATTCCACACAATAAAAAAAAATCCATACATCACACACCCAATCCCCTTTCAAAACACGAAGTTATCTGCAGGCAAAACCAATAAAAATTCCCAGACCTAATTTCAGTGCAAATATCCTCATTTCCAATATTCAAAATCAGCCTTAAATCCCACATCACCCAAAGACAGCAATTAAGGCGATTAAAATATTATAATCTTATCAAGAAGGCCCTCCATTTTATTCCTTAGAAGTAATTAGTATTATAAAATGCTAAAAAAAATTCACAAGCAATGGGCCCAGATCAAATATTTAAAGTTATTCTCAAACATTTAGGAACCAAAGCTACTACTCAAATATTTAACACATCAATTGAAACTCTTGAACTATGCTCACATAATTCAAAGAATAAAACCTCTTAACGATCAGAATTCTTATAGACTTACGCAATCTAAATTATTAGAAAAATTATTACTCAATAGAATTTTTCCCTTTCTCTAACTCACAACATGGATTCAGACAAAAGCATACCACAACTACTCTCCTAACCGAATTAATACAACATATCCTGACTAACTTTAACCCAAATATCACTCCTTCTCGCACACTTCTAATTGCAATAAATATCAACAAGGCATTTGACACAGTCCCCGTCACATCTTAATAGATAAAATTCTAAATACTAATATGACCATTAAGGACAAAAAGGTAATATCTAACATTCTATCAGGTCGTTTAGCTAAAGGCATTTAAGGTTGATACTCCCCCGCAAGGTCAATACTCCCCCGCAAGGTCAATACTCCCCCGAAAGGTCGATACTCCCCCGCACATACAAATTATACAACGGAATCCTCAGGCGCCCATCCTTTACAACACTTTTATCTCTTATGCCCGACCTTCTTCCAAGACCCACATCCTTCAATAAAAAATAATAGCTATGCTTACGATAAAATAATTACAGCTCAAAGCCCCTCCACAGACACAACACGTATAGAGTTACAACAGTATATAGGCAAGCTGAAGCAGTGGCTGGCAATGACGAAATTCGAGAAGCATCACCAAATCTTCAATAACGTTACTCACACCTGATAGGAAAAAATCAAATTTTCATCCAGCAATCTTTCAAATAATTATAATAGACACCATCTTAAAAAGCAACCCACCATCTTGGCTTGACTTCGACACACACAATGATATTCACCCACATAAACAACATTACATCCAAAGTTACACATAAATTAAAAGCATTGAGAGCGCTAACAAGAACAATTTTTGGCCAGCACAAAGAGACCAACTCTATAGTATACTGACAATATCTTCGTCCCTCCCTAAATTACACATCGCCTGCATGGGGCCCCACAATTTCAAAATCAAACATTCAAAAACTAGAAGTTGTTCAAAATAAAACCTCAGGATTATAAACTGTTGCCTTTCCTCTACACCTACACACCACCTTCTAACAGAAGCAAAAATCCTCCATATAAAGACCCACCTTGACATTATAAGATGTCAATTTTATAGTAAATCACTCTCAACTGACCACCCTAAACTAAAAATTACAACATCAACCCGTACCTACCACCTAGAGGGACAAAAGCTACACCAGCTTAACATTATTCTGATATTTTCAACAGATTGCCCCCCCCCTACATCCACACTTACACCCCCCCATAATTTAAACACATTCACACCTCACTGTCTCAAGAACTATCTCCGCATACCAAAACAATTCCATACTCCAAAAATGTCCGCCCGGAATATGCAACACGGAACAGACCTTACATCGCCAAACGCGGGTATGCGGGTAAAACTTTTATGGCTCCGTTCTGGGCAACCCCTCCCCTCCCTT
>JABUQX010101845.1:7500-28219 GCA_015478945.1 Trachelipus rathkii
AGCTCCTGACTCTTCTGTGACGATAGATTCACGTAGTGGGTATGAAAGTGAGGCTGAAGGTCCATTTTTCCTTAGCTTCTCTTTAATGGATTGTTTTAAAGAAATTTGTGGCATCAAAATTCCAAAATCATCTCCTCTTAAGAAAAGAAAGTGAGAGTGAATAAAGAAAGTCCCATTCTTCCTGATGATGTGATTATTGTACATAAAGTAAAAGGCTACATACGTATATTACATCAGAAATAAACAAATATTATCGTTTTGGGGCATTCCATCTACTTTGACCAGATAGAGACAATGATATTCCCTCAATTGGGTGGAAAACAACTGGAAATTCGAGTATTTAAATAAGGGAAATTTAGTAATAACTTAACTAGCAAATAATACAATACCTTTCAGCTCGGTGACACGTCAATACAGATCGAACAAGTGAAAGAATATTTAGAAGCAGGAGTGTATTAACTATTATATTGAATGGCCATTACACAGAATAGGTTATCCCCATGAAAATGGAGAACCTGCTATTGTTATACATCGTTATATTTAACCTTAGAGGCTTATTCAAAATGAAAGTTAGATATATAATATCATATATAAACACTAATTTACTTCGTGGTATTCATTTCAAAGATTCTAATTAATTTTTAATAATGTGACAATGGTTTGACTATAAGGTCACAAATAGTTATTTACTAGCATTATATTGTTATTAATACTTATGTATTACCATAAAACTGAGTAAACCATGAAATTTCTTAGACTCGTGGGGTATTCGCATTGATTATTGAATGTGCTGATATATCCAAAATGTATATAACATAGAGATATGGTCCATTTTTCTATCTTTCCGGTTTGTGAGTTATAAGACTTTTGATTTTTTTTTACAGTTCAATTTATTCACATGTTTTGATTTTTATACCTTTTTCAAGAGGGCCTATCACAATTATTGGGTTAGTTGATATATTTATGTAATAAGTATTAATATATTAATATAATAAATATAATAAAACTATAATTTATATATATCTGGTGAGCTCATACTATACTATATATATGCCAAAAATAGACATCAAAATCATATATATATATTACGTGAATTAGTTAAAATATATATTATATAATATATAGGGAAACAATGATTTTCCATTGTGTGAGGTGCGGAGATGTGGCGGCCTCGGATGCCGTGGGGGACATAGAGGGGGGGCGATACTCGAAAGTCAGCGCTCCCCCCATTCGTCCACCTAGAGGCCGAGAGACCTCCAGACAATTCTCGTATTTCCCTGGAAATATTACTACATTATCTGCGGATCTATACAACTCTAGGGTATTCGTTAGTGTTTATAAAAGAAAAAAAAATTTAAAACGACTTTACATATAAGCTTTATACGCTAGTTCCAAATATGTAATTTGTTTTTCTTTAGTGTCGTACTTCTCGAGATTTTTTTTATTACCAATTCTCATTATAATTATATTTTCTATATTAGGTAACTGTATTTCCTTATATGTTAAATTGTGATTTTTACTATTGTAAGTGGCGTATAATCACTTTTGTAGAGATGTTCGAAAACAACACATTGACACAATCGACGTTAATTTGTTATTCTAATTGCGCTATCGTCTTAGATAGAGTTATATGTTATAAACATATATAGCAACTTATGAATAGAAGAGTAATATAGGGACAATACAATGAATGTAATAGAATGTGATAATGAGGTTTTTTATAAAGTATATATATGTAAACAATATATATTACCTATCTCGATGGTAATGTAAACTATATATTATTCTCTCATTCGCAGTAAACGATTACTATAATCACTGTGGCATAGCGTCTGAATATCCGTACTCATTCAAGTTCATCTACTATAACAATATATGTCGTGATATAATATATATATAACAATCATTAATTTGAATTATCACACTTGCCCTGGTAGGCCGCTCCTGGGGTATATATACCTCATGATAACTATTAGGATCTTGATGAATTAGTTCCCCTGCTCATCACTTACATTTACTGTCTAGGTATTTATCTACGGAAATTTCTTAGTGTGCGAATGTATAAGTATAGTTATAGGCAAACTTATATATACTCATTCGTTAAATCAATCCTTTATTAGAGAATAGAAAATGTCTTAGCATGTTTACTGTAATCACATAATATTATAAGTGGGTTCTCTATAGTAGACTTATTATTCACGTTCCCTATACAGATATAAAATTCTGTATGCTATATACATCTGTTAAAAGCATTCTGATACGTATATCTTCATTGCTATTCTACACAGTCCATGGTTATGTTTATGTTATAAGGCAAAGCATAGTGCTCACATTCAAACTATAGGTAAGGAATGTCCTGTATTATATTAGTAGGGTTCATATACTAAATATCCCAGCTATTTATTCTCTCGTTAACTTATAGTACTCACAGACCTATAATGAGAAAAACGTATGAGACTCACATAATTAATATAGCGATAAAGTACATTCTCATACCTGATTTAATATGAGTCTAGCAGGGTACTTTACTAATTAGTTATCATACTAAATAACTAAAATTTTATTGTGTAGTATGGATAGGTATAGATTAGATGTATTTCTCTCTGTATACATATAATATATTATATAAGTGGTTACGAAAGCGATGCTCCTGTCACTTTATGATAGCGTATCAAGTTATTCCCTTCTCACATGATAGTATAGATAATATATCTCTATTTTGAGTCGTCATTATTATATAGCGATTTAGCGCTTTGCTCACCGCTCAGGCTGTTCTCAATAAGCTACAAGGAAGTAATGGGATATTATTTGGTGAAACCTATATTGACTTGCTGACCGAATAGCAAAATGTTTACTCACATATTATTATAGAGGTCACGATCATATTTTTACCTTATACAGGGGCGTATCCAAGTGCCGAGTGTGCACGCGGTGAGTGAGGTGTGCGTATTAGGCCCGCCTCTCCGAAACTGTTTTAGCTCTCTTACTGAAGCAATACCTTCTCCTATTAAGCTTCTCATTCATTCGTCCGTTAATCAAGAAGATGAACCTCAAAGCGTTTAATTATATACTGTGAACGTATATGAGCACATAATATGTTGAAGTTGTGTTATATATACATCACATATCATACTTTAAATAACTCTGACTCTATTGGAAGTGTTATCATATATATAATACATGATATTATACCGTTCACTACTTCACCTATAATCATGTACATACGTATATGCTTGGATTATATTATATGTTACCTACTCGATGAAGACGGTATAGTTTTGGTGTATGGGGCCCCCCTACCACACCGATAAAATAGCACATACACTAGGGATAAGGTTACGTCAAATCTGACTGGAAATAGAGTATACTTACTCACGTCAGCTTGCTTATTCTACTGTTTAACTGATTTAAAAATATGTTACTTATCTTAGATGCTCACACATGGTCCATATAGTAGTCAATTATTTACATGTTAGGCAATTCCATTCACTAGTAAGCCTCACTAACTGCTCTTAGTGATATAATATATATATGACAATCTTGGAGCTATAATACTCATATTATAATATTACTCTAATATACAAAGAATGTTAATTAAGTTCACCTGGTAGTGAGAACAATGCCGTGATCACATAATTTCGAATCTCGTTATTTCGAGGTATGATTTTAGCTTTGTCTTTGGTGACATAGTGAAAGACTCTCTCATTTACTATTAATTCTCACTACAGTCATTGGGCATCCATACATGTAGACGTACTAAAGTTACCACATTGCTTACCGAATATCGACCGCAGTAACCTTGCTGCTACTGTAGATAATAATGCGCGAAGGTAACGTCTGAATAGCAGGCCTAACGTAGTGCGCACCATGAATTTGTATATTCCTAGGCGAACTATGCAC
The DNA here is from genome assembly GCA_015478945.1 of Trachelipus rathkii. Classification (NCBI taxonomy): domain Eukaryota; kingdom Metazoa; phylum Arthropoda; class Malacostraca; order Isopoda; family Trachelipodidae; genus Trachelipus; species Trachelipus rathkii. The sequence continues at coordinate 11,401 of JABUQX010101845.1, forward strand.
AAACAGGGATCATGGATTGCAACGAAAACGGGATGTGATACAGAAAATCCGAGCCGAGATTATATATAAATTCAGCACCTCCGAATTACTATATATCTGCGACAAAAATCCAAGAAAATTTCACTTTTTTTTGTTGACCATGTGTAAAGTTTTCTTTTATTTTCCTTAATGGATGACCAGAACTTGTGGTAAATACTAATTCGGCCGAATACTTTAGGCCAATACTTCGGTATTCGGCTTTTTCGGACCTATTCGGGCACATCCCTAATATATATACCTACCTCCATAATATATAATATATATATATATAATATACCTATATACTATATATATATAATATATATATATAATATATATATATATATATATAAATTATATATATATATATATATATATTATATATATATATATCTATATATATATCTACACAATAATATAATAATAATACTATACTATATAATATATATATGATATATATGGTAAAAGTTACATAACGCCCACACGGATCGGGAGCTCGGATCAAAAAAAATTTTTTCACAGGTGCCTCTATAATACATAAATAGACGTTTTAAGGTCGTAAAATGAGAAAAAACAAAAAAAACATAAAAAAAACAATCTATATCTTCAAAACTACAATAGCTACAACGAAAAGGAATACATTTTTGGAAATTCGGGTAAAATTTAGTAAGGAAAATGTAATTAAAAAGAAATACTAAGTTATTAATAATACACCGGGATGGCAGGGAGTCGGGTCTTCTCGCCTTCCGGGGAACTATTCCGGGGTAGGACTATTTCCCCCTTCTCCGGGGAGGTCTCGGGAACCTCCCGTCTCTTTGTAAACTTTGGTGTCGGGCGGGCCGTTCCTCCGCCCTCCTTCTACGGGGTATGGAAAACGTCCGCCCCTGTGTTCCCCGTCGGCTTTCCGAGCCCCCTCAATTGCCGTGTAATACCTTTTCTTAAAATAATATATAATAATTTCAACCCGCTAGAACAGGTAAAAAAAAAAAAAAAAAAAAAAAAAAAAAAAAAATTCATTTCGACCTAGAACATCTATTTTATGTATCATAGATGCTACCTGTGAGAAAATATTTTTTGATCCGAGCTCCCGTTCCGATGTGGGCGTTAAGTAACTTTGGTCCTATATATGATATATATATAATATAATATATATATATTATATATATAATATATATATATATATATTAGTATATATTAATATATATATATATACTATATTATATATATATATACTACTATCTAATAAATATAATCTCTATATATATATATTTTTTTTTTTTCAAGCAATCTATTAATATAATTGTTACTAGGGTGTTCGATGGGAAACCAAATCAAATGCCTTTGAGAAATCTCTTTCCCAATCCTCCGACCTTAATGAAAGAGATTTTCCATGGATTCTATACTTTTTGCACTAGTATGAAAATTCAAATATAGGAAGGTTGTGCTTGAGAAACATCAATTTTTCTGCCTTTTCTGCTGATAACAATAACCTAACTCACCATATATATAATATATATATATATATATATATATATATATATTATATATATATATATATTATATATATATATATAACTATATTATATACTATATATATAACCTATACTATACTACTATATACATACCTACACTAGTTACTATAGCTATGATTATATATAATATATATATAATATATATATAATATACTCACTCACCTACTCATACCATATATATATATATATATATATAATATCTATATATATCATATAACCTTATATATATATATATATATAATATATTACTATATATATATATAAGTAGCTGCTACATATATATTCTCAAGGTAACGCTACTGATATATATAGTATTATATATATATATATATATATAATATATATAACACAAATATATATATTATAATATATATTATATAATATATATATATTATATATATATATATATATATATATTAACGAATCGAGTTATAAAGAAAGAAAATGGATGACTTCATATTACACACCTTATAATAATTTCCAGACTGGCATAAGGCTATGTTCACTAACTTCTCAACTCCTCTTCTTGCTTTTAGTGTAAGGAACCAAATGGCATCCTTTCTAAAACCAAGAATTTACATACATTGAAGGTTTAAAGAAGCTCAAGGGAGGGCCTACTAATTTTATAAAAATTAAGTTACCTACGATATTTAAACTCAATGTAGCTCTTATTGGAGTCAATATTAAATTCATCTGTGAGAACCCACGTTCACACTCACTTGTTGAAATTGGGATAGTATTAATCGCCTTCAAAAGAGGCATGAGAGCAGATGGAATAACCTTTCCCAAAAGGTACTCTCGAAACCCCCTTAAGATTTCTCATCAGGAAGCCCAAATCGTTCACAGATGTTCCTTATTTCTGCTTGATCAAAGGATAAATTAAGATTATCCGGCCACGTGTTAGAATCCAGCACCTTGACCCACTGTGGAATTTCAGCATCTTCTTTTAACAAAAGTCGGTTCTCCATACAGACTTTAAGACTGTCATAAAATTTAACTGGATCGATAAGATTTCCCTTTCGTCACCTATCCGCTTTTTCTAGTCAAACTCCTTTAAAAGCCAAAATTTTCTCCGCTTTTTAGGCTTCCAGAAAATAATGTAAGATGTTTGTTTTTCTTTCATCAAACAATTTTACTTGATTGATTATTATTTTTCTATGAGCTGAGTAAAGTGTGATATCACGTGCTTGCAGCTCTAAACTTAGTTAGCTAGTTCTTGAAGAACATCACACATCAAAGCAAGATCAAAAATGAAATCAAAATAACAGTAGTCCTTCTTACTAGTTTCCCTCAGTTGCGTCACTATTCTCATCTGATTTAGCTTTTTTGAAATGGGGAAAACAAAGCTTCAAAATTTTGTCATACATCAGAAACACTTCTAAAACTGGAAGTAATCCATCTAGTATCTAAAATCCTCCCAATTTGTAAAATTTCTTTGTCAAGTTGTTCTGTGTGAGATTTTAATTCTCTTGCATTTTTAGGAGACTGATGATACAGTGAGTATAGTTTACCGATAAACCATATGAAATGATTAATTTGTGATGGGAAGTCCTTGCTTACTAAGTCAAACACAGAAAGTTCTAACATGTGATTAGCACAATGCCAAAATAAAATTTTGGGAAACTTATTTTTAAGTAGTATCACTACACCTTCCTTTCGGCCAAGCATTACTGCAGCCCCATCTGTGGCAATTTCCAAGAGATTGTTTTCCAGAAAATCATCATGAAAACCAAGATCTCTTAAATGGGACATCAGCGATTTGAATATTCCTTTAGCTGAGACATCTTCTAACTCAATTCTATCAAGGAGCAAGTTAGTAGGCTCATCCATGCCTTGAAATGTGGTTCTTAGATAAATAATGAGAGAGGACAACTGACTTATTGTAGTGCTTTTGTCTATAAAGGAAAGCAATTTTATTATTTGATTCTATTATGTTCTTAATGACAGTGCTTTTCATTTCCACTGCAATATGGTTCACAATATTTGTGCACGCAGTAGCTGAGTGTAAAATACGTCCCGCCCCATATTGATGCCATTTAATTCCTGCACATCAATTTGACTCAAAATCATAAAAAAATCGATTTTTTTAGCTACTTTGTAAGCATTGGCCGTCACTTCCTTCTCATTTCTGAAAACCTTAGTGCATACAGTTTCAAAAAACTTAGGTTTTGCTTTTTCAAGTATTGAAAGAGCTCTCTTATGAGCTGAACTTTCCTTATGCTTGAAAATTTTCTTTCGGAGAGAAAGCATCTGAACAGATTTATCTTCACCTGATGCACTGATTAACACTGAAGCCCACTGCTGGGAAATGTTCATGCCCTGCATTTTTCGCTCTGGTCCCAAAGCACCAACATTTTTGCAAGCTTTACAGCCAAGTTTTCCGTTTTTAACTATTAACCAGTTGTGTTTACTACAGAATTCATTTTTCTTACTAACATCCCAACGTTCATAGATATCAAAAGACGGGGCTCGGGCTCGGGCTGGGGCTACTCTCCCCATAGCCTACAGTAGACGCTGCATCACACAACACTGTTCTCACAAATTTTGTTTCATCAGAATCATCACTCACTTTGCATTTCTATACTTGCTGCGATGATGTAAAATGGTTATTTTCCTACTCATTGTGAAATATTACCACTGGTAATCTGATTTATTGGTAATTTACCATTAAATGAGATTATAAGAGAGACTTTCAGTAGAAAAACACATGTATTACACTTATTCACACGTCACATATTATACAATCGCAATGACTCCATGAGGAATAAACATATACATATAACATCAGTGAGGCACTGAGGCTCACGTAACACAATGAGCAAGACTAAAGAGCTGCCTTTAAAGCCATTTTCGTTTTTGCATTTGTGCTACGAAACATAAGAAATGCTCGAGTTTGCATTCGTTTGTGTCAAATTTGGCGCAAAATCGTGAAAAATCCTCACCAGACGTAAGGAATTTCCTTAATTCTGTAAGGTTGCTATTTCCCGTGCTTTCCAAATTTAAGCACGTTTTTACGCAAAAATGTAAACAAACAAGATGGCGGCGTGGTGGGTCCGTTTGGTTTGATGAAAGTTCCATTCAATAAAATTATCTTTAAATCTAATTTCTTCCAAATCGATAAGCTCTATCATTATATTTAATCAATTCCCCCATAATTCCTACAGTTACCCTTACCCTTTTATAAGGGTACTATTACTGCTCTCCCATAAACCTCCATAAACCCTGCATCAACGCTTTGATACACAACTTCCAAATCCAATCAATCACTATCTCGCCTCCATTCTTGATCATTTCACCGGTGATTTCATCTATACCTGCAGATTTACCATTCTTCAACTTTCTCGCTCTACCCATTACCTCCTCCTTACTAATGACCTCATCCCAAAAATACCTATTATTTCTTGCACCATCAAACTCATACACATTCACTATCACCTCTTCATTACTACCAATGTTATGCAGATTTTCGAAGTGTTCCCACCATACTCTAGTCCAGTGGTTCTCAATCTTTTTTTAGTGGCTCACCCCCAAGAATAAAAAATAGATTCCACGCACCCCTATCCTTTCACAATATATATATATATATATATATATATATATATATATATATATATATATATATATATATATATATATATATATATATATATATATATATATATATCTATATATATATATATATATATATATATATATATATATATATATGATTCGAACGTCGTCGAGTGTGGACTCAGTGGAAACCAGAGGGGAGGCAGAAAAGAGAGAGAGAGATTGGAAAGAAGAAGGATAGTCAGAGGCGATTTATTGAAGTGATGAAGTCGAATCTGGGATTCTACTGAAGATTTGATTGGAATATTTTAAGAGAGAAAGAAAGAAAGCGTTTGATTCATTCATGGTGGCTAGAAATTTCAAGGAAAAAGAAAATTATGATTTTGAATTTTAAAAAATGTAAAATTTTAAACAAATTTATTTCATTTGTAATCTGGGTTCGAGGAGCAGCAAAATTTTTGAAATCATTTCTTTTGGCTATTTTGGATAATTAATTATTTAATACAAAAATAAAATTATAAAGAATAAATTTAAAATACTAAATTGAAGGTGGAGCTGCGTTTCCCAAGTCTATTGTCGAGTCATATGAAGTAAATTTTCCAAATTCTCTTCTACTGGTAGCAAGGAGCTGGAAACCCCTACTATCACATTTATCTTTTCACGAATGTTGGTGATATAACGTTTAACATACTAATAGTAAAAACAGTGATTGTGGTGATAATGATAGTAATAATAATAATATTAATGATAATTTTTAATATGGTGAATAGTGGTAAATAATTTTAATATATAGTGAAATATATATAACAAACATATTAATAGTAATAACAGTGATTGTGGTGATAATAATAATAATACAGTATAATGTTAATGAAAATTTTTAATATAGTGAATAGTGGTAAATAATATTAATATATAGTGAACTATTGTAGGCATAACAATATTATTATTAAAACATAGTGCAGTCCATTATAATAATAATATTAATATTAAAATATAGTAATTATTAGTGATTAATAGTGAAATATAGTGTTTAGCAATTTAATAATAATATTAATGATGATAATAATAATATGTAATATTAATATATATGTATATATTTTAAAATTTTTTTTTATGTATTTCATATTTATTTATATAAAAGCGCCCGATAGCTCAGTGTTAGAGCACTCGCCAAACCAAGCGAGGGTCCCAGGTTCGCAACTGGTCAGGTGGGAGAATGTGAGCTATTCTCTCCTTGGGCTTGGCTCCGTCCTGCTCGGACGTTAAATGAGTACACCTCCTCCTTGATTAGGGCTCTGCCCGTGAGTGATGGTGTTTATTTCTGTAAAATATATATATATATATATATATATATATATATATATATATATATATATATATATATATATATATATATATATATATATATATATATATATATATATATATATATATATATATATATAGTAATTGTTTAATTCCTCTCTCTATCTCAGTGCTCTCTCTCTCTCCTCTCCTCTCTCTCTCATTCTTTCTAGTCTTTTTCATCAATTCCCTAGCTTAAAACGCGTAATTCGTTTCTTAATCATCATCTGAAATAGGTAAAAATAAAAAATTATGGTTTCTTTAACTAGTTCTTTAAATATATATATATATATATATATATATATATATATATATATATATATATATATATAATATATATATATATATATATATATATATATATATATATAATTTATATATATATATATTGGTAAATTTTTAAAAAAAATGTTAAAATAGGAAAACTATTGGCAACACTGTCCTTGAGAAAAATATAATTTTTTTCTCATGTAAATTAGCAAGATGTTAAAGGGTAAGCGTACCCCCGGAAAGAGAGCAATACTTATAAAACCATTTTGGTTTTTGCCATTTGTGCTTATGCTCGATAAGAAATGCTTACCCAGTTTTAGCACGAATTTCGTGCATAAACGAACGCGATTTCTCATAAGTCATTTTTGTTTACAAACAATTGGAATCAGCTGTTGTGATGGACCACGTGGTTTTGGAATAAACAGAAATGAAAAAAATAACAAATGGTTCGCATTACAAATAACTGATCAACTATTATGATGGGAGTTTATAGATTTGGAAGAAATTAGATTTAAAGCTAATTTTATTGAATGAAACATTCATCAATTTAAACGGGCCTACCACGCCGACATCTTGTTTGTTTACATTTTTTGGTAAGGGCGTGCTAAATTCGGCAAGCATGGGAAATAACCTTACAGAATTAAGGAAATTCCATACGTTTGGTGAGCATTTATCACGATTTTGCGCTAAGTTTGACAAAAACGAACGCAAATTCGATCATTTCTTACGTTTCGTAAGCACAAATGCAAAAACGAAAAAGGCTTAAGTTATCAGTAATACTGTTGAGCTTTAGATGCAGTGTCTTTACATCCCTTCAAGATAAAGTTCTATGTAGAAAGCAGCTAAGGGTCAAATAGTTAAAACCTAAGAAACTTTTAAAAATTTAATTTACCTTTAATAGAAAAGAAAATAAAAGTAATAATTAAAGAATTACAAGAACTATTCCCATTAGATCAAGAAATTAAAGAGTACCTCAAAAACAGCTTCAAATTTGTCAACGATGGAAAACAAATTAAGATGGGATTTCACAGTCAAAGGTAGGGAAACGTAGTATATCTGATTTTCAAGACAGCCTTCACGGGGAAAAAGCAATAAGAATTCTCCACAACCTGACACTTTACAGCCTCTGCGGTAGAAAACTTTGTCTCTCTCTCTCTCCTCTCCTCTCTCTCACTCTCTCTCTTTCACTCTCTCGTATAAAAATATATATATATATATATATATATATATATATATATATATATATATATATATATATATAAAGGGCATCTGCCATATAAATATTAAGAAAATAGAGATTAAAATCTAAATTTTATAAATATATATATATATATATATATATATATATATATATATATATGATATATATATATGATTGATTTCTGTGTTGAGAGAAGAGGTATTTGAGTAAGTAATACTTTCTTTAAATAAGAGTATTCATAAGTATACTAGAGTTGGTGTAGGTAGAGATGGTATCGAAATGAAAAGTATGATTGATTTTGTGTTGGTGAAGAAGGAGATGTACAAGTATGTGTTGGTTGTTAAGTCGGTGAGAGGGTTAGGAATGGGATTATCGGATCATAATGTTGTTTTATGTAAAATTAAGTTAGTGGGGGCTTGGATAGAGAGGAAGGTGATTAGGAAGGAAGTGGGTAGAATTAAGAGTGTGAAGTTAAGTGAACAAGGTAATAAGGATAAGTATTTAAGAATGATGACAAGCAGGGTTGTGGAGTCGGTTCAAAATTTTCTGACTCCGACTTCACCCTCTTCAAAATTACCGATTCTGACTCCACCCTTTTGAAAATTACCGACTCTGACTCCAACCTCTGGAAAATTATATAGATGAGAAATTATATATATATATATATATATATATATATATATATATATATATATATATATATATATATATATATATATATATATATATATATATATATATATATATATATATATATATATATATATATATATGTACCGTAGTCGGTACATAGTATAAAATTTATAAAGGTTATATGTAATTGCAACCAGTACCGTAGCTTAGGCTCAGATGTCTGGTGCGTAGATTTAAGAAATTTTGTACAAAGAAAGCCCTGTAATCGAAATAACTGTTTCATTCTTTTTTATATTGTCAAGGTCACCGAGGTGCCGCTGTCACCAACGGCGTGCCATGGGGAGAGAGGCAGTTAGAAAATAGAACCCGGAGAGCTAACAGCTTTGCTCTCTCTCGGGATAATAACTTGTAAGGTTATCAAAGACACCTTTAAATAATAATTGATATTGTAGGAATAAATATTTCTTTTTGAACAATAGTTAAAACACTTAAATTGTGTCCTTGTAAAATAATCATTAGAAGTAATTAATAAAGAAATAACTAAAGAAGCGTTTCGCTATTCCAAAACTATCTTCTTATTTGCTATAGCAAGGTGATCTTTTAAATAGGGCCAATTAAACATTATAAAGATCAGTCTTTGTGTGTGTATATATATATATATATATATATATATATATATATATATATATATATATATATATATATATATATATATATATATATATATATATATATATATATATATTTAATAATTAAAAATTAATCAACGCCACCCAAGGAACGACTTTTCGTCCTGTCGGAACCCTTGAAGGTCCTTGAGAGGAGAAAGCAAAAGAAGCCTAACAGCTAAATCCACTGGCTGGCAAGGCCCTATCGGGAATGACAGGATTAATTCCATTTGTAGCAAAGCACACCACAAAATACTCATTAACGTCTGTGTGGGACCAAGCTGGGGTTAATTGAGAATAGCTTATTTTTTCTCGCTCAACCCAGTCTCGAACCTGGGTCCCCTCGCTTGCTAGGCAAGTGCTCGACCATTGAGCTAGGAGAAGTTTTATATATATATATATATATATATATATATATATATATATATATATATATATATATATATATATATATATATATATATATATATATATATATATATATATATATATATATAAGCGGATGTATAGTGGCGAGAATGTTGGGAACCGACCGGCTGGGAGACCGAAGAGAAAGTAGATTGAGTCAGTGAACGAATGTCTGAAGGAGAGAAATGTGAGTTTGGCAGAGGCGAGAATAAAGGAGCATAATAGGAGTGAATGGCGGGGGGGTTTTGTATGGGGGCATGGTTGTGGCCCACCTGGAGCCAAGGAATGGACCCACTTACATTGACGATTTACCATAGTGAGGGTCCGTCGCAGTCTCATGAAGCTCTAGGGTGGATTATAAGTAATTGAAAGTAATATTTACAATAAGTAAATAAGAAAGAAAGAAAGTTTTTTTTTGATTTTATAAACCTTACTCTTTGGGGAAAACAAACCAAGGTAAGAAAGAGTCATTGTGTTGTTGTCGTTTAACTAGATACTGTAGGTCCTTTTTTAAACAATATATATATATATATATATATATATATATATACGTATTTAATATATATATATTTTTTTTTTAATATATATATATATATATATATATATATATATATATATATATATATATATATATATATATATATATATATATATATATATATATATATATATATAGGATTATTATATTTAAGACTCTGTCAGTTTTGATTTTTTTTTGTTTTTTTTATATATTTCTAGTATATGATCCTAACAGTCAATTTAAGGGGTGACGGACATGATTCAAAATATATAGGACCAGTTACGTTTACAACTCCGTCAGTTTAAATTTTTTTTTTTTTTTTTTAACTAAAGGGACCAAGGGTAAACCGCAAGATGGCAGGAGTCGGGGCTCTCGGCCTTCCGGGAACGACAGGGTAAGGAATATTTCCCCCCTCCGGGGAGGTTCTCAAAACCCGCTCTTTGGTATTTGGGTGTCTCGGGGGTCCCCCCCCCCGGGGTATGGAAAACGTCCCCCATCTGTCCCCCGTCGGCTCAGGCCCCTATTTTTTTTTTTTTTATTTATTTTTTTTTACATTTTTTGTAATAAACTTTACACGCTGATTTCAAATATAAGTAATTAGTTTTTCTGTAAGTGTCTTACTTTTTCGAGATATTTCATTTATGAGAAAATATTTTTTTTTTTTTATTTTTTTTTTTTACATTTTATAATAATTTTTATACGTTGATATATTTCATTTTGTTTTTTCTTTAAGTTTCATACTTACTTTCGAGATATTTCATTTTAAAATTTATTATTGATATAAATGTGATTTGATTTTTAAATAATTATTTAAAATATTTCGAACTTTTGAATCATGTCCATCACCACTGAAATTCATTGTTAGTATCTTATATACTAGCAATATGTTAAAAAAACAAAAAAATCAAAACTGACGGTCTTAAAACATAACAGAGACCTATATATATATATATATATATATATATATATATATATATATATATATATATATATATATATATATATATATATATATATATATATATATATATATATATATATATATATATATATATATATATATATATATTAGTTATGCACCGATACCATGGTATCGGTATCAGTGGTATCTGTCGATTTTGAGGTATCAGTATCGAGTTTGATAGTAGTAGTATCAGTATCAGCAAAATTTTGATGATATCTTTAACTGGTACACACATTTCATCTTCCTCTCTCTCTCTCTCTCTCCTGTCCATTTCCTCCATTCCATTGTCCCTTCATTCCTTTCCTAACTCCCTCTTGCCATTCGTTCCATTTCTTTTATTTATTTTCTCCCTCTATTGTCAGTGAGTCCTCTCTGTATCCACTCATATATATATATATATATGTATATATATATATATATATATATATATATATATATCCGCAATTTGTATGATAATTTCCCTATCTATCTGACCTACTGTATGTTAATATATGCGTGTTCGTTTTTGCATTTGTGCTTACGAAACTTAAGAAATGCTCGAGTTTGCATTCGTTTTTGTTAAAAATGCGCCAAAAATGTGCATAAAAACCTAAGAAATGCTTACCAAATGTAAGGAATTTCTTTATTCTATAAGGTTGCTATTTCCTGTGATTGCTGAATTTAGCACGTTCTTACGAAAATGTATAAACAAATCGATAAACTCCATCACAGTAGTTAATCAATTTTTTGTAATGTAAACCATTTGTTATTATTTTTATTTCTGTTTATCCGAAATCGATGAGCTGCATCACAACAGCTGATTCCAATTGTTTGCAAAACAAAAGTAAACCTCGTAAGAAATCGTGTTCGTTTTTGTACGAAATTCAGGCAATTAGTTCAGACAATAAGGAGTGCCAAAGAAGTCTTACGGATGTTAAATGTAGGTTTAAGTGCTTTTATATACCGTATAAAGATTCCAAATTTTTAAGTTCTTCATCTGTTGAAGCATTTTGAAGAATGGAGAATTTTTGAAGAGATAAAGGGTGCCTATTAAGGTCATAGTGATCTCTGACAGCTAAATTCTCTGGTTGAGAGATGGGGAGATTAGTTCGAAAGGAAATGCCCAAGTGTTTGAAGGCTAGCATCTTTAGTTATAGGAAAGTTTGACCTACATAGTCGATGTTACAGTCAGAACATTTAAATTTGTAAACGATGTGTGATCTCAAGTTCATGGGGATACTTTTTTTAATCTTAAAGAAACTGCCAATTGAGTTGTTAAAAGATATAAGAAACTTGCATTGTGGAAAGTTTTTGTTTAAGATGTTTCTAATCTGAAAGCGAAGATCATTGGAAAGGGGGGCAATGTAGGGAAGCCGAGCATGAACAGGAAGTTTAGGAACATCATATGCAGTAGTTTTAGGGCGATAAGTGTTATCGAGAAACGAGTAAACAAGTTTATCAAAAGGTTAGAGGATAAAGACTAAAGCTAGAAAATTTACGGAGAAAGGTGATTTCTTCATGGAAAAACTTCCAATCAGAACAAATTACAAAGGCTTGTGTAAGCGGGACCTTAGACCCGCAATTTTACAATTAAAGGAGATAGAAATAAAGAAATGAGTCCAAAGTAAAGTATATGTGGGCTTGCGATAAATAGAAGTAGCAAGTCCACCAATACTTTACTTGGGACTAATTTCTTTAGTTCCTATCTCCTTCGTGGTATAATAATACGAAGCGTTTACGATAGAATGAATTTTAGTATTTTCTTTGCTTTTTAATTTAGACCGTTTTCGTTTTTGTCATTTGTGCTTACGCTGGATAAGAAATGCTCACCCAGTTTTGGCACGAATTCCTGTTTAAACGACTGCGATTTCGTGTTAGGCTTACTTTTGTTTTTAAACAATTATAGTCAATAGTGATAGAGCACGTGGATTTGGAATAAATAGAAATAAAAAAATAACAAATGGTTTATGGTACAAATAACTGATTAACTACTTGTGATGGAGTTTATCCATTTGGAAGAAATTAGATTTAAAGCTGATTTTATTGAATGAAACATTCATCAATTCATACGGGGCCTACGACGCCACCATCTTGTTTAAATATGGCAAGCACTGGAAATAGCAACCTTGCAGAATTAAGGAAATTCCTTACGTTTGGTGAGCATTTCTTACCATTTTTCGGTAAGTTTGACAAAAACGAACGCAAACTCGAGCATTTCTTACATTTCGTAAGCACAAATGCAAAAACGAAAACGACTTATATATATATATATATATATATATATATATATATATATATATATATATATATATATATATATATATATATATATATATATATATATATATATATATATATATATATATATATATATATATATATATATATATATATATATATAGGCCAGGTTCTGGATTATCCGTCATATGTATCTTAAAAACTATTAATGCTACAGTAAAATGGAATACATTTTCGGAATCAGCGTAAAACGTTAGCCCTGGAAAGTATAATTAATGTAATAAATGAGTAATAAATAACAATTAATATGTTCATTAATAAAATCACGTTAAATTCTATCAAAAAAATCTGCAATCTCTAAAAAACAGTTCATTATAACGGGGTCATAAATTTGTAACGGGGTCTTTAACGGGGTTTTAATAGCAAAATCTCTTTCTCGTGCAAAAAAAATTAAATTATATATATATATATATATATATATATATATATATATATATAATTATATATATATATATATATATCTATATTCTCTTCTCAATATATATATATATATATATATATATATATATATATATATATATATATATATACGGCACACTAGGGGGCTCGAGCCGACGGGGAACATAGGGGGGGATGTTTTCCATACCCGTAAGTGAGGGGCGGAGAACCCCACTGACACCCAAATACCAAGAGGCAGGGGTTCCGGAGACCCTCCCAGGAGAATCCCCGTAGTTCCCAGGCCGAAGACTTGACTCCTACCATCGGGGCAGTATACCCAGCAGGTATTCTTTTTAGTTTAAACACCCCTTTATTTAAAGGGGCAACGTAAGGTTACGTTAATTAAAATAAGTTTAAAATTACTCTTCTACATTTTATTAATTTTTTTTCACTTTTTTTATTTTTTTAAAAGTTTTCCAGGACTAACTCTTTACGCTGATTCCAAAAATGTATTCCGTTTAACTGTAGCATTAATAGTTTTTAAATACTGTGAGCATTAAAAAAACTGACCATATATATATATATATATATATATATATATATATATATATATATATATATATATATATATATATATATATATATATATATATATATATATATATATATATATATATATATATATATATATATATGTAGCACGAGATGATGAGATCTTTAATTAATTAAACATAGAATTAAATCACTCACACCTCGGGTACACTAATTAATAAGATGGAAGGTGTATTAAATAGATTTTGATGTTATTCTTTTATTAACATTCTTTTTATATTGTTGTTTTTCACAGTTCATAATAGATAATTTTTATTTTGTATAATAAATAAGGACTTTGTCATTGACAGATCAAGCACATTTTCGTGAGCACTTGAATCCCAATTTTATACATTTCATTTTAGAACAGTTTGCAAGGTGGGGCAAATAATATAATACCATGTTCCTTACTAGATCTCTATCACCGTTCTTTCTAATTTTTATCTTATTATTTCACTGGTGAATCAACTTAGCGTATCAAATGACACTTAAAAGATCTTATTATAAGAACATTAATTATAGTATAACACCTTTAATTTTATTACAAAAATAATATATTTTGTGTGCCCGGGCAACGCCCGGGACACATCTTATGGCATTGATCTCGGCTGCCTAACTGCCTGGCGTCTTCTCTCCTTGGGCTTCAGATATCGCCGGGAGGAGAAAAGACTCTTATTGGTTGACTTAAGATTTTAAATAATATTAACAAAAAGAATAAAAACAGTTGTGTGTGTTATCTTATAAGATGTAAGCAATTTTACCGTACATAATCATACACATCACGGTTGGAGCTGTGTTTCTCCTCTCATAATAATAGCTTTACAATTACAATAAAGATTATAAAAGCATTGTTTTATATCGTACTATACTTAGTACATATATATATATCTCTCTCTCTCTCTCTCTCTCTCTCCTCTCTCTTTCTCTCATATATATATATATCTCCTGCTCATATATATATATATATATATATATATATATATATATATATATATATATATATATATATATATATATATATATATATATATATATATATATATATATATATATATATATATATATATATATATATATATATCAGGGGGGGGGAGTCGGGAGTCGAGCGTTTTCGGGGGTAAGGAGTCGGAGTCGGAGTCGGGAGTCAATTTCCCAAAAAGTTGGGAGTCGGAGTCGGGAGTCGATAAAAAAAACGACTCCTTTCGACTCCCAAAACAATTTTGTATAAACTTTTCACACATTTGAAAAACAATTGAATTTTTATTATAAAAGACGTACATTTTTTTTATTTTGACATTTGTTTGTAGCCAATTTAAGTTGTTTATTTTTAACTGGTTATAAAATAAAGGTTATAAAACTGGTTATAAAATAAAATGTACTTGTGTATTGTGCATTAACGAATTATCAACAGCGAACGATGCTATTAATAATCGTACAAATTTAAAGTCAAGTAGAGTACATAACTGATTTTAAAATATAGAGCCACACCAATTATAAGATAGTTGCAATAAGCTGAAAGAATCGGATAAATATACTATACATTTATGTACAACAACTGTGCTGGCGCTCACGTTGTGGTTGTGTCAGCATTTCAAATATTTCCGTACCTAATGCCGTGAATTTCTAATATATATTTATTTTTTGGGTGTTATTGTGGAGCCACTTGAAAATATATCTCTTCCTTCCATCCATCCATTTCCACTCATCCATCCATCCCTTTCATTCTTTTCCATGTCTTCTCTCTCTCTCTCTTTCTCCTCTCTCTCTCTCTCTCTCTCTCTCTCCTCTCCTCTCTATATATATATATATATATATATATATTTATATTCTCATTCTCAGTCTTTCTTTTCTTTATATATATATATCATTGAAATATTAATCAAATACTTTTTTTCTCTCTCTCTCTCTCTCTCTCTCTCTCTCTCTCTCTCTCTCTCTCTCTCTCTCTCTCTCTCTCTCTCTCTCTCTATATATATATATATATATATATATATATATATATATATATATATATATATATATATATATATATATATATATATATATATATATATATATATATATATATATATATATATATATATATATATATAAAAATAAATATTTAAAAAACTTACTTAACACTTCCCCACACGGAACAGGAGCTCGGATCAAAAAAAATTTCTAGGTAGCCTCTATGATACATAAATAATTTTAGGGTCGAAATGGAAATTTTTTTCCTGACAAACCTGACCTGACCTAACCCTAACCCAACTTAACCCTAAAACTAACCTAACCTAACCTAACCTAATTTAGCCCCCAAAGACAATTAAAAAAAAAAAAAAAAAAAAAAAATTCGACCCTAGAACATCTATTTATGTATCATAGATGCTACCTGTAAAAATTTTTTTTTGATCCGAACTCCCGTTCCGTGTGGGCGTTAAGTAACTTTGTCCATATATATATATATATATATATATA
>JABUQX010101846.1:0-27500 GCA_015478945.1 Trachelipus rathkii
CACTAACAAAAATCTTTCATCTCTACAGCAAACTATTCTTGTAGGGTCTTGCCTTTTATCTCTCCTCTTCTTCAATTTCGATTCATCCTTCCTCTCCTGTGCTTTTCGTCCATGGAAAAGGCAATCTTCTTCGGCCCCCTTCGCTCAACTATATACTCTATCGTCACAATACTAGCACTTTCCCTCCCTCAGTTTTGGAAGCTCTCACTATGTTCCAACCTATCCGAGAAAAAGGAAGCCGACTCACTGATCCCTTCTAACTATCTGCCTGTAGCTCTCACTTGGTAAATGTGCTATTCTAAGATCTTTTGAAATCCCTCTCAACTCGCTTCTTAGGATCATCTGGAAAATCAACTCCTGACGCAGTACGGCTACTCGTTGGGCACGCGAAGTCTAGCTGGCGATATACTTTCCTTCTAACTGACTTATGGTTTTCGCTCGTTAGGAACACGGGAGACTTGGGTGGTGGCGCTTGGCATAATCCAAAGCATTTTGACCGAGTATGGCAATGCGTCAATGCTCTCCAAGCTCTCCTCCTTTGGGTTTCCTCCTTCCTTCTTTGCTTACTTATAATCTAGCTTTCTTTCCAAATCGCTTCAAATATCGGTGGGTTAGTTGATGGGGCGGACTTCTTCTTTCCTGTCAATAAGGGTGTTCCTCAAGTTTTGTTTATCGCTACTTTTTTCAATAATTGACTTCTCACCTCACTCTAATTCCTATCGGCACTTCGTATTCTGATGACTCGACCCTCTCATTCTTTAACTCATATCAATTCCACTCCCACTTTTACTAGGGAATTGCCTCATCGTCTAATCTTCCGATTTTATTCTCGGATGATGGATAGAAATAACGTTGTGAATTCAAGTTTTAAAAAACCCAACTGTTTTACAGAATTTTCCTTCTCAAAATACTTCTAACTTTGTCCTGTCATCTTTCGGACGGTTCTGTCGTCTCTCCTATTTACAATATATAACAGTCGCCTTGGGCCTTAACATGAAACAAAAAAATGTCTTTGGAAACCTCACAGTTACAGACGGGTTTTGCATAGGCGGGGTCAAAAGAACTGGGAAAGTTCGTATTAGACTGTGAGACTACTTCTTTTCTCAGGTTGCTCCGTATAACAAAGGTTTCAATCTGGCCCATGTATGGATACTGGCCTCTCATATCTCTGGGGGGGGGGGGACTCTGGTTTTCACCCGGCCTTTGGACAGGGTCAGTCAACGGCAAAAAGGCTTAATAAACTGTTCTGTACTTTCCAGTTCAACTGACCCTCTATCTTTGCGAGGCGATGTTGGTGCTTATCTCTATCCTATAGGTAAAATATTAATATGATATAATAGAAAAGATGATAAGGCGCCAACGTTACGGGCAAGCGGGCAAGTGGCTCGAGGGGAACCTTATTTTCAAAACTCCCTTCCAAGCGACGAGCACAAGTGAGGGTGCAAGGAGGTTCTAGATCAATTAAAATGGGAACCAAAATTTACGCCACGTTTTCTTATAAGTCCTCTTAGCACTTATCCAGCTTCCAATCCTACATCGAGCGCCCTTACAAGAGAGTTGGTAAGGAGGTGAGACACACACCATAAGTTGATCCAACCTCAGGAAATGTTGAAAACAATATTACTCAGAGTAAATAAGGGGGGTCGAGATCACACACGAGCCAGTCCACGTACTATAACTGCAAAAAGAGTTATTTCGTAAGAACGACTAGACTAGAGTAGTGAGCCCAAATCAACTGTGCCGAGACACGTAGTTAGCTGCACAGAATAGGCTCTTCCTTCTTTACACAGCCTCTGCCCATATCGTGCCATATTTATTACGAAGCTAGGTCACGCTATTTTCCTACTTTCGCAGATGCGGTCCGATCTGGTAGTGACAGCGCGACTCGAGAAACATGTTGTATATATCAACTAGAAAGGTTACTTCACGCCAACACTTTGATAACAGCACTGCTCTCTGAGCACTCATATCTTATGTCCACTGATTTTGTGACTCTAAGCGGAGGACGTTGATGTATGGTGTGAGTATGTTCTATATGTTGAGCAAGTAAGCGTTCCGAAAGTAGGAACCATATTATGGAGCAGACAAAACACACAGCCCGTCGCAATGTAGAATGCGGGCCTCTGCTGACACGGAGAGTGTCTGGTAGGAGGTAGTAGAAGGGAGAAAATAAACTTCTCGTGAGTACTGGCATAGATATCATGGCGAAGAGTAAGAGGCTGGAATCTCCTAATAGCTGCCCTCCGTCGAATAGCGCGGACAGAAATGTGCGATCATTTACAGAGAGTAGCTATCATCCTCGCACCCGACAGAGCATTCGTCATGTTCTTTAATTAATCTAGCACACAAGGTTCGAACACCCTACAGCAGGTGCTACCGACTCACAGTCAAACGCACCACGCACACTAGAACTGGAGGTTCCTTGAAGTACTTCTATCATGAACAAAGTGAGATGTTGAACACATATTTAAGAACTCATATAGGTAAGTCCATAGACACAGACGATATACTTACGCAATCATATATACACTCATATGCTATAAACCCAGATAACGAGCGTGCGAGGCTAACAATTAAAATGAAAAGTGGCCAACAAACTGCACTCAGTACGGATGATTAAGTTCGACACTAAGGCATAATACCTTCTAGTCAGCATGGTAATTGAATCAGAGTTAGAACGATAGCACTCGAGGACCACGCAAAGAAGATTCGGTAAGTTCGCGATGCTCAGAGAAATAACTATCTCCAATAAATAGGTTTAGCGATTCCACACAGTCTAAAACAGAAAAATAAACCTAACAAGCAAACTCCATGTGATGGCGTTATATGCGCACCGACAGATTTAGAACAACTGCCATCAGTGATACCTGAGGCGAATTAGAAGCACCGGCACGAGGTTCCATCAACCAAAAGTAGCTTATCGTACAAATGGATACTATTTCATTGGAAAGATATAACATCTAGACAGACCGTTAAGACGTATAAGCGTATATGGAATTGCCAAATAACTTCATAACGGAAGAAAAGTCGTTTACGTTAGATGACGTAGCAGCCATGTGGCCGACAGCTGCGCGCATGTGCCGTAGCAAAGGGGACGCTGTCCTTCATAATATTTAATTTAAGGTGACATTCACCCTGTTTTACTATTATAATATCTTCATTACGGATACCTAACTATTAACTCTGCACAAAGATGCACAAACATTTAAGTCTCTCCATCATGACAATTGCATTATAGCGATAGATAATACGATTCACACGGAACTGTTAAACGCAGAAGGTATTAAGAGAAAGGGCGAACTTGATCATGACGTAATCACGTACACTCTCTACAGAGTGCAATCATTTAAGCTAATTCCATGGCAAAAATAAAATATAAAGTGTTAGTAAGGTACGAGCCAATCACAATAAAACTAGTGAGACTCTGAACCTATGATTGGCGAAGCCTTATAGAGTTACGCTTAATTTAATGAACACGCAGATACAATATACTAGTATTAGTGTACGTATAGCAATTATTTTAATTTACACTCCCTACACGTATTTGGATATTATATAATAAGTGAAGGTAGGGGAAATCTTAATAAGATAGTTCAGGTGGCATAGTAAGAGGGGTGAAGATGGAGATATATATATAGCAGTTGAGTTGATGTATATTTGATAATTGATATAGATCGACGTTGAGAAGTATGTATGTGATCTGAGCAAAATTATGAGATCGCATAATCTAGAAATATTCCTAGGCTTATACAACCAAATTAATTCATTGAGGAGAAGCCTACTTATAGCAAGATTCAGTGGTCGATAACATAGACCTATTAAAAGGATAACAAATAATGGTGACTATATTTATAGGTATAGTAGCTGAATATTATCCTATTAGTATTTAAAAATAATTGGAATATAGAGAAATTAGAGTTAATTCTCTGATACCTTATATAAATGAATAATATTAGTAAGTATTACAGATATTCACTATATAATATTACAGATACGTTAAGTAGGTAATATATAGTATAATATTATATGAGTATATAATATGAGTCTTATGAGAATATGGTAAATGTATTTAGTAGATCTAATGAAATAAAGGATATTAAATATTTAAGAAATGCACTTATTATAATTTGTAGTTTTGTTTGTGATATGATATAACGCTGTATAACAGTATGAAATAGTTATATACTTAATATATATCCACATACTTTAATGTATAACAGAATATTAAAAAGATGATAAACTAAATAGTTTATAACTTTTTGAGGTTTGTAATACTATTCGATAGTATTCTGGGGTTGGTAATCCTGTTCTTTTTGCTGAATGAAAAGAACTAATAACTCCAAGAGCAAATGTTTTTACTCTGTGGTGAGAAAAGAAAGATTGATTAAAGATAGATTTAACAACTATTAGTAAAACTACTGAAACTAGATAATAGAAGGTTTAAAATAGAACAGTGAACTGTACACAATATATATAATGATACTCAAAGTTATAAAGTTAACCCATTTGCATAATTCCTCTATTAATGACTAAAAATAACTGATAATATGGACTACAAATCCATTTTTGACAAATATATCACAACTCCAACAAGCGAAGAATCCGCATTCATACAAGTTCCTCACCCAGTCAGTTCTAACTGACATTTTCACACATATACAAGACTGTGACAAACCACCATTATAACGTACTAACTATTATTGTGAGTCTCATGTATTATATTTTTTGCTTCATTTTTTTTTATTGTTAGTACATTAAAGTTAGTCAAACAGGGTACTTTAAAGTTAAATGTGATTACGCACATTGTAATCAGGTAATTATAATTTGATTAGTCTACGGCTCAGGGAGAAAAAGAAGAACCACAATGTAGGAAGTAAGAAAAAAGTGTGCTCATCTCCGGTGAAGAGAAATGAGAAGAGTAACCAAAGGATAACATACGAGCGTTGCGTTTCACAACCTAAAGTAAAGTACAAGGACCAGTAGCGCAAATAACCTAGATCCAATGTCAGAGATGATACACAGAGGAATAATAGAAATGAGGAGCGAGAACAAAAGGAAATAACCAGGCATCCAATTATAACGCGAATATGCTCATATCTTATATAGGTAAAAATAACCATCCTCAAAGTGGTAAGCTTATCGATTGTTTAGTACTCCAAAGTGTAATATAGAATTTTTATAATCCACATTAGACTAGGAATCCCACTGAATGCCAAGTAAATTAAAAGTACTCTATAAACGGAAAACCAAGTAATATAAATCTATGGATATATACAATATTTTATTATTTACCTGAGAAAGAAAGAAATATAATCATACACAATAGCGAATGCTCATATAGGACAAAAATATATGTTAGAGAGAGAGTGCCGGTGAAAGTCTACTAGGTGTTTAACGCACCAAATACTCGTAGCCTCATTCTACTATTATTTTATACTATTGCTATCTAAGGGAGTCGAGAGAGTTTATCTGGTATTCATAGTGAAATAAGAGCGAAAGTGCAACGTTCAGTTCAACATTACATATTATAACAAAGAGAGAGACCGAGAATAGAGCTAACATTTCATTGTGGATCCATATCGCAGAATGTGTGTGAAATTACAATAGGAGTAACCTTATGCGTGGAATGGTATTATCAGATAAATGAAGATCATTTTCAGTGAATTCATTTTCTAATTTGAAAATTCGTGAAAGTATTTTACCTTATGAGCGAGCAAGGTTACGCTGTATAGGTGAACGTTAGGGTGGCAGAGTTAAACGGCTCCAAGCGTGCTTTAACTCGGTGCGTTCCTTAGTCGTTGGAAATTTGACGGCATTGTAGGACGAGTACCGTTTTAGATGATATAGAAGTTGCAAAAGTATATTATAGGTGGGAAACGATGAAATGGATATTTACGAGGTTAATAGAGAAATTGCATGGGCAACTTAGTTCACATTGAAGTATTCTTACGAAAATAAAAGAGAGGTAAAGAATGTGAGCGGAAAGGGGGTCAGGAAAGGAGAAACGAGTTTATGGGGGGTGAGATTTAATGGTTTTAGAGATTAGGGTTATTATGCTTGTAGGGATAAGAAAGTGAGATAAGTGGAATTTAAAGAATAAGGTTAATTTCATTAGATTATCGCGGGTTGAGGTTTTATGAGTAATAAGATTATACGCACTCTAAAGGACGGATATTCTTATGAGAGCACAGAAATTCAACGATCACACTGTTAATACCATTTGGAATGAAAAGGCACTCTTAATAACTTTTGCTATCTCTCGGAGGGCAGGCTTGGAATAGAATTGAAAACCCGCACGTTCCTAGTCATACTGGATTACGAGAAGACTGATCCAGGAGAAATCAGCAGAATTTGGTTGAGGAAAACATGTAACTGCCACGTACCCGGAAAAGTAACTGATGGGAGCTCCTTTAAAAGATATAGGAAATTCTAAAATAGCAAAATGGAAAACATAAAGGGATGATTGCTGAAGTATCATATAATTTGCGAGTAGTAATAGCACGCTAAGGAGGTTATCAAATAAAACTAAAAAAGGAGGAGCTACACTCGCATATTAATTTGAATAAAGTAAGTAAGAAGAATTGAGATAAGGGATAATTATGAAGAAAAGTATATAATATAAGTAAGAAGGAGAGGAAGTAAGCACAGTGAGATAATGAAAGGAACACATTGAGAGATGCAAAAGAGAAATATTATAATAACTATCATATGAAGTAGAAGAATAATAAAAATAATTTTCATTACCATTATCACATATTAATAACGTAAAGAGACTTATTAATATTATAGGCATGAGTCACACTATACCTTAATTTTATAGTAGGTTTTTAAAAGAGAAAATATATTTTATACTACATTGACCAAATTAACTTAATTACCATAATTTGCTAAAGATAACATAAGTAATGTAATAACCACATATGAAATGAGATAGTATACTAGATTACTAACTGTATAATATATTCCAGGGTAATGTGATGTTAAAAATGACAGGATGGTGCGTAAAAATGTCTCTATGAGTGAAAGGATCCGAAAGGAATCATCTTATCTGGAAGAAGCAATAATTGATCAAATGTCTTATCATATGTTAGCTATATGTGACCACCTGCTGCAAATCCGAGAACGAATATATATGATCATTAGACTATGGAAAATATATTAAAATATCCTATATAGCTAAATCTATAATTTATTTTCAGGAGAGCACCCAATAGAGAAGAATGTAATAAAGAAGCTATGTTGGAAAAAGTGGAAAAGACGGAATTCAGGGTGAGAGAGGGTATGACAATGAAATTATAAGCAATACACATTTGTCATAACAATAACTCGAAATATTAAGAGAAACGTAATTACGAAATTTCCACTTAATTAAGTGTAGAGTCGAAATAATCACAGGGTGTGGTTCGTTATCACGAGAGATGTCAGTGATAAGAGTATAACATGTTTAGAAAATTTAACTTTTGACATGTCTGATGATAGAGAAAATTCATTTAGCGGCGTACAATATAGTTACGATATCCGATCCATACTGAGTTTGAAAGAGAAAAACTTATTAAATGAGTATTCATAAGTACAATATAAAGAGAAACCAAGTATTAAATTCTAAGACACATTATTAAATAACTAAATGATATTTGAATACACTATATAGGTTTAACAGAAAGAAGATTAATATATGTGAATCTGTGAATATGAACAATGATAGATATTGAACATAGTAAAGTATTTATATTTGGATATCTGCACAAAGTACGAAAATATTATACGTGCATTTAAATTAAGTACTCTCACTGGAATTGCAAGATACGGAGTGTGGTATTATTGGTTCAAAATGTAGAGTAGTAAGAATAAGAAGATATTATTTAAATCTCATAGAACAATTATATAAGTAAAGAAAGTTATTTAAAGTGAAAGGTTCCGTTAATTATTTAGTATAACCACACTGCGTTTATTACATTTTTAGGAGAAATCAAGAAACAGCAGGGGAGTAAATAAAGAATAGTTATGATATAACCTACATAAATTTAAATGAGTAAAAACATAAGTTTAAATTCTATAATAACTACTAATATAATATGATTGGTATAACTTCCATCATAGGTTGATAGGTAATAATGAGAATACTTTAGGAGATAAACCTAGAGAGCTAAGTAATTTAACTTCGAGAAACAGGAATAGTTAATAAGTCAATATAGTCTGAGTTTATTATTCTTAGAACTTACCATTAATTAACCATAGTTAAAATAGAGAGAATGTAAAAATACATACTGGCTTTATAAAGTATTAGATTATGAAATAAACTGTGAATATCAGGGAGAGGATAATGATATTATATTGTGGGATCAATATTTTTAAGATGATTAATTGATTAAACTATTAAGGGAATATGTATTGGTATACCAACAAGTGAGAGACTTAAGTTAGTGAGAGTAAACTATATAAGAGAAATAGAAAAACTTCATTTACAATTCGTACATGCTAGTAGTGGAAGATATATATATAATATGATATTATGTAATGACGGTATAGAATGAATGAATGAGAGTATCCAAAGATTTAAATTAGCCCAAGCATGCCACTTGCGTAAGGCATAATAATGTCCAGACAATATATTACCATTGCCTAATTCAATATGCTAACATAGCAATGCATATAAGATATAAAAAATAACACCCGCTAAGTCTCAATATGTTGAGAAAGCCTATGGCAAAATCATTATTCGATGAAGTACAGGGTGGTTATTATAGCAAGAAGAGCAAGAATCTAAACCTAGCGAAACACGGATCAGAAAACAGAACCTGAAACAGAAGAAGAAGAAGGAAGAAAAAGATGAGAACCAAGGAGAGAGAATAACAAATGGAACACCGAAGGTGAGATAATAGGGGATATCTTATGAGAATAATGGTAAGGACCAAAGAATCTAAGAATAGTTGAAAATAAATAATTAAGTAAAGTAAACAGCTACTTGGCTGAATGAGTCTAAGAGCAGGCGTATACTAGGCTCATAGCCTTAATATAAATGGTAGGAAGCGAAGATTTATATATATTAATGAACTTTAAACAATCTATAATAATAAATAAGATTTAATAGATATCATGTGAAATAGAAGCTAATGTTATGTATTGTAGAATAAATTTCAATAATGAGATTATAAATAAACATATTATTAGATGTGAGTTAGTAATAGATAATCCATAGTAGTTATAGAGAGATATTTCTGAGTAAAATTGAGAAGAAAGGGTATACTATATAAGTAGCAAAATAATAATGGATACATATTTATATATTACTTTAAAGAAAAAAAAGTTATCAGACAGATTAACTATAATATATAATTTCATATACAAAATAAAGCTTGGAGTTAACATAATGAAAAGGTAAAATTATAAATCATAAAATAGTATATTATATCACATGAAGGAACTTTAATTGACGATATAATAAATATATAATTTACGAATAAATAATCAGAAAAAAATCACTGCGAAGAAAGATCAATAGCAGTAGATCACATAAATAAGCATACATGAACTTTAAGTTTGCTTTCAGAGGTTTTAATGAGAAGAGAATATACAAGGAATAGATTTTAAACATGTAACTTGAGATATCACCTACATAGTTAATTAATATAATATATTCAACGAATCAATTATTAATTAATGGTGTTAATTGTGACTGATAAATATACTGAATTAAAATATTGATCACAATAATGGAAAGCTCTTAAAAACATATTAGATAATATTATAAACAGCTTAATCTAAAGGTAAAACCCTATATAGAGAGTAAATGATGTATAATGAGTTTTAAATAACACTCCACAGAGTAAGCAATAATAACATAACTACCTATCTGGTACAGTTATGAATAGAAAATAACTGTGATCAACGTGTATTATTAAATGAGACGCCAGCATAGAAATATGAAGTACCGAAAGTATCATTGGACATCATTATAAAAATGTTAACACTTGAGAGGAACTATATAAGAGCAATTGTGAACCAATCTATAGTGTATCATTGTGTAAATAAGGAAAAAAACATGACCGAGAAGAACATCGGCTCTGTGCCAGACATTTGGACGATATTTGCTATGGAGGGTATTAGAAGATTTGAAAGAAAAGTATAATTATTAAACACTAAAAGTGAAAATTGGAAATATAGGAATAAGATAAGTGAGAGCGTGCTAAAGTCATGTCAAAGAGTTAGAGTAGATAGGATGTGAAGTACAGACAAAAGTAGAAGAAGAAAATTAATTTCACTAAGTCTAGTAACTTCCATAAAGTAAGTAAATATGAGTATCTATATAAATAATAAAGATTTTTTAAGGTACACCATTATATTAATATAACAGATAGAAGAACAATACAGGAAATACAAAAGATTCACAGTTCGGACTAAATTCGAGAGCACATAGATATGCTTCACGCTAACCAAAACTAGTACACGCAGAAAGTATCTTACTAATGTAAGCGTATCAAATGCAAGGCCAAAAAGAATAATATTTCGTAAAAAAACGGTAAAGATCAAGCTTAAACATAAGACAGTAAATACTCAAATAAAGTCATATAAAACTAAATAAATATAGAACAAGGTAATATAAGAAAACCGGAAAAGCCAGATAATCATTATCACTACCACTGAAAGGTAAGAACAATAATATGTGAATCATTATCTGGATGCCCTCTTTATAATAAAACGATTAAGGGAAATTGGAAATCTCATATTAGGGTATAATATTAAGTATATATAGTAGATGAATTTAACAATAGGCAGTCACCTATATATGGAAATCAAAGGTGAGCAAAAGAGAGGTGCGAGAATCCTACTACTAGAAGCGGAGGAGCCATAATGGGTTTTCAGGTGAGGCTGCCGATGCAGAATATATCTGAAAAGCTTTATGGCGAAGAAGTAACTGCAGAAAACCTACCAATATTGATGAAAGAAACAGATATGAGTTCAAAAGCCTTAGAAAGATGCAACTACACTCAACTATACGGCAGTACTAAATTAAAATGATCTAAGAAGTAAATAGATATGGCATATCTACACAGAATATAATCGAGGATAATAAGTAAATAGAAGAAATCAAATGATATTATAAATTATCTAAACAGGTAATCAGATCCAGACATCTTAAAAATCAAAAGAGGGATGTAAATGAAAGATAAATTAAACTGAATATATGTTAATCTGTATAAATACGTAATATAACGAGTAATATGAATAAGTACTATATTTATATATAATACTCATAGCTAAAATGTCTATAAAGCAGAATAAGAAATGAAATAAGAAATGAATAAAAATTAGCAAACAAAACAAAAAAAAAGAAAAAAAGAAAAATAGGCGTGTATTTAAAAAATGTTATATTTTTTTATTATTATTAATTATTTAATTTAGTTGATATGTATAATAACAAAAGATATATATTTTTAACGAACTTTATATATCGTAGCGGGTATTTAATAATTAAAATATTAAAATGAAAACTAATAACATGTTCACCAAACTACTTAAGCATCTTCAGAAAGATGTAGTATAATAATAAGTTCCGTAAATAAATCATCTAGTATTGAAGTAACATCACCTGGATCCCGTATTCACATTAGTCAAACTCTGATCACATGTAAGCTTTCGCAGTGCTTCAATCCCACCTCTACGTTAAACAGACGCCATACTATATAGTATTTTTTTTTTTATCATGGGACTATATATGATATCTACTTATTTTACCGTTCGATTTTGAAAATGCCTTTCTATACATTCTTCTTAATTTAAGTGCACCGAAAACAATACTAAGATAAATTCTAAATAAACGCAATAGTCGAGGCAAGAAAGGAATAGAGAAATAGCACTATTAGGTCAAAGAGGTCACCAAAGCGCACTTTTGAGAGGAAATATAAAGAGCCCCAAGCTAACATAGTTGCGCTAAATACAAAAGCGAAAATAACAAAGACCAGAGAATAACCAGAACCAAAGGAAATCAACAATGACTCAATAAGAAGCTAGGAGAGAATACTCTTAACTCAGATCTTCATAAAACGGTTATATTAACTAGACCCAACAGGAAGAGTTTAACAACAGGATCAAACAGGAAATAACCAGACCCACTAATGGTATATAACCAGAAACCAAACAACAGTAAATAACCTCAGCAACTAAAAAAAGGAGAAAACAAGATACAGAACAAGAGAAAAAAAAAAATCTCAGTATCGGACGAAAACCAATCCACGGAGAGAAGAAATATTGATACAAGCTAGACAAGATCAACATAAGGCCAAAACTTTGATACTCGAAATCATTGACAAATACGGTATCACCCATATTAAAAAAAAGGAAGATTAAACCATCATACATACTTAGGATTTATACCCAATCATACCTCAACCGCCTAAATAAACTCAGACTGTAGGATCATTGCACATAGATATCTTCATGTTTCATGACAATCATCATACAGAGTACCATGCAGGCGATCAGATTTTCACATCACAAGATTATTGATGATTTCATACTCTTACTTCCGATTCCAATATCGTGAACTAGTAATTTCACGGATTTTCATTAGCCTTAGGATGTCATTCTTAATCCTAAAATAAATATATTTTTATAGCAAATTATAAACCCTATTATTATGCAACAACCACCAATTCAGTTATTACAAAATAATATAATTAAACTAATAATATTATAATAACTAATAAGTTAAACTATTTAATTAAATATTTTTATTTATTTTATTTTCAGTGATTATTGTTTGTTGATTAATATTTGATTCAATTGGAACCGGTTACATTTAACCACGCATCTGATTTCTGTTTCTTCAGGGAGTGTGGGCTGGGAGAGGTTTGTTCGCGCCACGGCGGCTGGGCGACACAGAATTTGGCCACACATCCCGCGCTGAACAATACCCTACTGCTCCCCACGATGTAACGTCGACGCTGCACGATTTGCTTAATTGGTTAGTTTATCATGAGTTCTTCAATGAAACCATGACGTTAGTCTTTGCCTTGGTGGAGATCTTTGTTCCGGCTTTTACTGCCACGATTCAGGTGATCCCGGTTAGTTTGATCCGTAGGTGTTCAATCGTTGTGCTTGTTCCATGTGCTTGACTCTATATATATCTACTTATTGGTCGTTTTGACTTGCATGATTATTTTCAGTTAGTAGGTTTATTTGCGGGGCGTCCTCTTTCGGGTTTATTTATATTATTTTTTTATTTTATTAATCTATTGATACCATTAACTCAAACTATAAGTATTTATGGTTAAATATGTGTTGCGAAGGGGATTAGTCTAATAGGATCCTTTAGTAGGATTCATGCAATTTGTATTTTCTTTAATTAAGTTATCCTATAATTTTAAAATCATATTCATTTTAGTACTATATATATACTTATATATATGTTTACTATAGTACTTTATTATTTTATGTATGGTAATGCACTATAATATTAGGGTTATATTATATATATAGGTTATTATTTAAATCTATCCTTATTAACGTTCTTTATCGCCCGGGTATTGCTGAGGGCGAATCTGAGTGGGGTTATCTCATAGGTTAATAGTGCGAACGTTTTTAAATGGCCGGGCTATTCCTCAAGCCAGGCGCCTAAGCGTATACGTTTGTGTTTCGCTTGAGTTGTATTTTCGTCTTTTATTGAATTATACTTTGCCTCTTCAATGTAGATTTCTGAACAAGTACCACTCCGAACTGTTTGCTTATCCGTGCGGAAGGTATTTGAAGACCAGCGTCTCTTCTTCTTGTTATGTTATGAGGGGGCGGACCGTTCAACGCTTCCTTTGGCCGCCATCGGCAGTCGAGGCTTCTCAGATATATTAACTGATGATATTATTATGCAGGCTAGAATACCGGTATGAAGCCGGTTCATAACTTGCCTATGCAATACGTAAATTGAAATTTTTTGAGAGATACGACCCTCCCATCCCCACGTATAGCCCACACCAACGTATAGTTATTGTCTTAGTCGAGACGTATAGGTATGGGTCATTAGGTCTATTTATATTTACTATATTCGTTTACGTATGAGGTCCAATATATATTAGTATTATATTTTACTACTATTATATATATATTTTATTACATTACCTTTATATAACTTCATCTACTTCTACTCCACTTTACTGGATAAGGTGTTGTAATTGGGAAGTCATTCATCATCCCCTGGCAGTGTTATTTTATCCTTAAGTGTGTCAGTTGTGTGCTGTTCCCCAGGCTTCTGAATACAATACCAATCTAAAACGTATTTGTCATGACAGAAGTAGTGAAGGCATGGGTTTGGTTAATGTGTTTAAGAGGAGGAGTGGTATGGCTGCCAATGTTGATTTTTGGTTTAATATCTAAATTAACGGATGTTATAGGATGCGACTTGTGTTTTGATGTTGTCTTTGGTTATCCTCAGGGCTATTTTTGTATATGGATTTTTGGGTGTTTATTGAAGACATTTTAAGAGGTGGGAGGTGGCGGCAGGTGATGGTTTGGTTTAGAACTGCTTGGAGCATGGAAGAAGAGTGGATCTGGGTAGCCTCTATTGATAATTGCTGACCTCTGGTTGAAGTTCATTATCACGCAAAGGAACAAAACCGATTGAGAGATTGAAATCGAGGATTTGTGGAGGTGTTTTTGGAGCATGCAGTTGATCCACATATTGGGTTGTTAGATACGGATACCCCTAAGAGGTATAGAGAGGTAAGGGATTCATTTGTGTGGATGGAGGCGGGTTATCAGTCCTCGGGTTTGAATCTCTTTATTGTTTCTTAGATGGTGACAGCTGTGATATCACCTAGTGTGGCTTGTTTTAAAGTGATTTTAGGAGCCAGTCTTATTCATCCGGCCGTCTTCGGGAGTGTAGATATCAGGTGGGAGTAATTTCGGATGTGATTGTCCAGTTCGTTATTTACGCAGAAGCGTGTGACGACACTGGCAAGAATTAAGGGGGCGGCCCCTGCATTTAAGTCGGTGGATGTAAAGGAATCTAGAGTTCCCTTGAGTGGCAGCTCAACGCCTCACACCTACCTATCGTCGAGCGCTGGGTAGCAGTCTAGTTCGGGGTGATCAGAGGCTATCGTGCTAATGTTCATATAATAGATAGTAAGAAGTTAAGCTAACAGGGTGCAACAGAGGATAGTAATGCTAATACAGTTGGATTTATCGGAGAGAACAAAATTAACTTTGTAGGTGGGTCTGGACAGGACGTCGGTCTACGCTTTGTTGTGTGAAGGGGTATATTTGTAGACTATACTAATCGCGGGGTTGAGGTATGTAAGATATGAGGCTGTGTTGATCGGGATAGCACAGCAAATGAAGTTGTAAATCCTCTAAGCCAGTGAGAAATATAAAATTTAGATAAGCGTTAATTCTAAAAATCACCTAAAATCGTCCCTCTGTAGTCGAGATGTATTTTTATCGCTTTTTCATGTTGCTGCAATCATCTGATAGTGATGGACGCTCCTGTCATACTCGTGCGGCGGTATATAAGTTGTTTAAGCTGATAGTAGGTTATTAGTGGTGGACCGTGTTCGGGTAATCTGACCGGCTTGGGAGTATCTGATTAGAGTTATAATTCGTGTGTATTTTTCCTGAGTCAGTAAACGCTTGGACCCAGGCCTGGGATGGAAGACGGAAAATCCAGGGCTGGTTTTCGCAGAACAACGGCGGAGAAGAAGGTGCAATAATAGGAGTGAAATGGCGGTGGTTTTGTGAGGGTGCTCATGGCTTGTGTCCCACAGAGCCAAAGCGATAAAACCAACATTTGAAGTAGATAACCATACTGTGATGATCCGCGAGGTTCCTGCGGGAGGAGGTAGTCTACGCTTAGGGTGTGATTTCTGGGTTTGAAATCGCGGGGTAACGTGTGACGACGTTTCTCACTAAAAGGTAATAAAGAGGTCGGTTAAAGGGGGCCCTTCTTTTCGACTTGCGTCATATTCTTCCGCTACTTTTCTGTTTTTCCGGTGATGTTAAGCACTTTACCCCAGTCTTTGTATATATATACCGGTGATATAAATATATATATATATATCGCGATTTGACGCCCTCTGCAACAACATATAAAGATTATATTTCTGTTGGAGTTATCCAAAGTTAGTACCCAGCTTAATTATTTCTGTGCTGGTTAGTTTAGATAGATTAGAGTTTAAGTAGCCTTTAATCATATATATATTTCAAAGTTGTTAGTGAGAAAAAGGATCTAGGAGTATTAATTAATAAGTATTTAAAGTTTGCGAAACAATGTGCTGAAGCTGTTAAGAGAGCTAATAAAGCTCTAGGTTTTATTGCCAGAAACTTTGAATATAAATCTAAAAATATAATAGTTCCTCTCCATAAAACGGTAGTTAGAACTCATCTGGAATTCGCGGTACAGTTTTTGAGTCCATACCTCAAAGAGGACATAGGAAATATTGAAGGAATTCAAAAAAGGGCAACCAAATTAATGCCAGAATCAAGAGGAAAGTCATACGAGCAACGATTACGCGAATTAGATATCCATTCTTTAGAGACAAGAATATCTAGAGGAAAATTAATAGTAATTTTCAAAATACTAAATAAATTTGACATCTATTACAGATAAATTCTTTTGAAACGATTTCAATGATGCAAAAGGAAATAATGGACAAACTTTCTCATAAAGAATTTCTTCCCTTATGATCTGGAATTATAGAGCTGGAATAGTCTTTCTTATGTAATAGTGAACAGCGATAATATCGATTTATTCGATAAAAAAAAAGTTAGATACACCTTAAGGAGATTACTTTTTGGTCTTCTATTCTAATCAACTTCAACTTTTATTCTATTAATAGACTAGAATTAGTGAACCAGATATAGTAAAATCAATCTACAGCTAGTAAAGCTAAGCTTGATTTTAACTTAAATAAAAAAAACAAGAATTAAAAAACTAAGTATAAAACTATAAACTGTATAATCTAAGTATGAAAGTATAAACTATGTATAAAATTATAAACTACATATAAAACTAGAACTAGTGAAATTTAACTCAATTTTTACTTTATTGAAACAATAGAATTAGTGAACTAGATACTGTAAATTCAAACAGATCTGTACTAGATAATGGGTCTATCCATTTTTTCCGTACCAAATAATGGAAGTTGGCCGCTTCGATATTTTTGAAACTTTTATATTTGTTGCATCGGCGTTAATGTTATCCCTGGCAAGTTCAAAACCACCATTCGTTTTTGTAGATTTACTCTGGTTGTAACAGGGTGAGCCAAAATGTTTGACCAGGTGGAGCAAAATTTAACACTTAATAGAGGTAACATTTTAAGTCATATCTCCATATTGGTAATTCTTATACCAAATTTCATAGAGAGTGATTTGTTAGGGATACTTTAAGGTACATTTGGCCTTTCCTGTTTTTTTTTGGGAAAATAATATTTCACCATGAAAATGAATCCGAAAAATTGTGTTAAAAATCGAAGAAATTTCCATTTTCGTGGGTGTGATTATTAATAAGGAAGTAATTTAACGATATAAATTTTGTGTGATGATACATACTAAAAGTAATGGTTTTTATACTAAATCTTATTGAAGTTTGGGTAAATATTTTTAAACATAATTTACAGGGTGTCCAGAAATCAAGTTTTTCGGAATAATCGGTAACTTTGAACCTAAATATTTCTGATGGGGTAAGTGCTAAAAATCTTGAAATTTTCAGCACATTATACCTACTACCATTGATGTTTCCTTCCACCTGCAATATGACTTTGGTATTGTGCTTGTTTTAAGAATATCAGCCATTTCAAAAATGCCAAAGTAAAAAATTTTTTTTTTTAATGTTGTGTTAATGATTGTGCGTACATAGGCCTACGCGTAATATAAAAGTACCTATATTGTTAAAGGGTATGTAAATATATTATTATTATTAGAAATTTGATTCAAATTTATTGTCATAATTCCTTTTTTTCTTCAATTTTTATTTAGCAAAAAATAAGGAAAATAAAAATTCATAATTTTGGTAAAAATTCCCGTTTGGAAAATGTCAATAAAATATATAACTTAGACTTTGTGTTTTTCTATCCAAATCTAATACTATAAACAGTTATTAAAATCTACTTAATCCATTTAAATTATAATTAAAATTAGTTTGGACAAACACAGACGTAATAATATTTAATGTAAAGCGCGACATTAATTCAGTTATGCAAGCTAAGATTTTGAAGTGTGCTTGTGTCGCTCTTACCATGTTGATTGTAAATAAAAATTATACGGGAGTCTTTATATTAAAAAAAATGTTTGTGTGTGTCCGTTTAATGTTTATATATATATATATGATATATATATATATATAATCTTATATATATATATATATAATTATAATATTATATAATATATATATTATATATATATATATATATATATATATAATATATATTATATATATATACTACCAGTATATATATATATATATATATATATATATAATATAATATATATATATATATATTTAGTATCGATGCACCGATACCAATGGTATCCGGTATCTGGTATCGGCGGTATACGGTTCGATTTTCGAGGTATCGGTATCGGGATTGTGAGTAGTAGTATCTGGTAATCGGTATCGGTATCTTGGCAAAAATTTTTAACCGATACCTTTAACTCGATACCACACAGTTTGCGTCTTTAAAATTGATTTCGATATATATATATAATATATATATATGTATATATATATATATATATATATTATATATATATATATATATATATATATATATATATATATATTACTATATATATATTATATATATAATATATATATATATTATATATATATATATATATCATGTACCATGTCCCGCATTGCTGAAGTGTGGTGTTGGTAGTTGAAAGGTTTTGAGCTTATCAACACCATTCACGGAAAGTTAGATTTGATAGGAGTTTTTCAGCACATTGCTATCAGACGAAGAGAATTTAAAAATTTCTTCAATGACTCGACGAATTCGAGAAGGGTAGCTTCACCCTTTCTAGAAATTAATAGTTTCAATTCCTTTCTTTTTTTAATTTTGCTTTAATATTGATATATATATATATATACTATATATATATATATATATATATATACACTCACACTTTTTTACAATATATATATATATATTATATATATATATTATTATATATATATATATATATATATATATATAGTATATACTATATAATAATAATAATATATATTTCTACGCTAATAATATATATTATATATATAATTATAGTATATATATATATATATATATATATTATATATCGTATATATATATATATATATATATTATTATATATATATATATATATATATATATATTATATATATAATTTATATATATATTATAAATATATATATAAATATATATATCGATATATATATATATATATTATTATATATATATATATATATATATATATTAGGCTCACGTTTACAATAAAGTTCGATACCGCTTAAGCTTGGCTTATCTATATAAATTTAAATAGATTAAATAGTTGAAGCTTGTGAGTAACTCATATTAGCGCTTCACGCTTATGCTAAGCCTATATTGTGAGTGATTGTGCTGTATAAATGCACTTCGTACATCATTTTGTGGAATAAGAAATAGTCTTTACTGCTATTTAGCTATAAGTGAATTACTCATATAATATTTGCAAATGTGATGTCAAATATTTGTTTGGCTTTAGTTTACGCATAAACTGTGCAGTTTGGAAGGTGTATTTCATGATAAAGATTTTTCTAAATATTTTTCTCCATTACACGTTGAAGAGTGAAATGCGACGTCTCCTATGAAACTGTTTATATTTATGGTAACTCGTCTGACTAAGTTATTTTCTGTGAAGAAACTCTGTAAGTGACACAGGCAACATTTTGGTATGCTTAAAACTAATCCTGCACTCTGATGTTTATATATAAAAAGTCTCACATATTTTGAAAGGCTACGCTCACTCACATATTATATATACTGGTTTATATAAATACTCAACAACTTATATTTGATACTATTTATTTCTATGTTTAAGAAGTAAACGAAATTGGAAAGAATTACTATTTGTAAACTATATTGTAGCATTAAGAAATACGCAAGAATATTCTATATAAGGAATTGACACAGTTGGAAAGAATGGTCATACCGTGACTAGGACTCCAGAATTGCTTGTTATATTCATAAAATTAAAAATCTGGCCCAAGAACGACGAATGGGATCCGGTGGGTAAAACAGGAACTTTAATTTTTTATAATATATATGCTGTATGGAACTTTGAAATTCGGCATCAGCATTTTCGTCAAAAGATTATATCAACGACCAACATAATTTTTCTTCATCGACATTGGAAGTCGAGAGAATTTTTCTTCACCGATTTTACATCATTTTGCGGCATCATTTTGCTTCTGGAAAAGTGGTTGATCTAATCTATGGTATTTAAAACTAGTAAGGTATATGTAAGTAATCTCTGATAAAGGATTGGAGGTAACAGTTTACATTTATTTATTGTATAAATTTTGTGAGGTAATTTATCCATTCAGTGTAAAAATATTTTGTTTTCTATATAAAGAAAGCAGAGTCTATTGTGAATTTATTTTTTATATATGTATATAGCATTTTAAAGAATTTTAAATAATTAAATAAAGATTAATAGGTAAATAAGGTTTTAACGGGGGTAAATTTTAAAGAAAAAAGAAGGGAGAGGGGGGAGGAGGGTTGTTTTATTTTTTTATTTTGTATTGTCATTCGTATTTGTTAATTATTTTCGTGTTTTAATATTTCAATAAAATACATATTTTATAGATATAGGTGATTTTAAGGAATTTTAAACGATTGAATAAAGATTTTAATAGAAAAAGGTTTTAGGGGGTGTAAATTTTAAGAGGAAGGAAAGGAGAGGGAGAGGGAGGGTGGAGGGGAAAAGGGGGAGGTGGTAGGAATAAGATATAAATTATAGAGTGTGGGTTTTAACCTTTTATTTTATTTATCATTTTCAACTTTTCATTGTTGTTATTGTTGTTGGTTGTTGTGTAAATGGGGAGCGGCGGGTGGTGGCCTTGAGTGTTGGGAGGTGCCTAGGGCGGGGGGTCCCATAAAGCGTGCAGCCTGAGTGAGATCTAATACAAGAAGGAAAGATGGGAGGAGAGAGATTAATTAGAGTGGGAATGTATCAAGTAGGGGGGTAAACGAGTGATGAACGAGGGAGGAAGTGGGGGTTTAATGTTGAAACCAAAAAGGTTTGATGTGCTGGGGATAATGAAACTAAGTTGAAGGAAAGAGGGAAGGTGGACTTTGGAAAATACAAGGGGGTGATATCAGGGGTGAATGAGAGAGTGTATGGGCGAGGGAAGGGGTGGAATAGTTATGAAGGAAAGAGGTGTGGGATAAGGTAAGGGTGTGTAGTCAGGTGAGTTCCAGGATAATGTGGGTGAAAGTGAAATTTGGGGGGGAAATGTGTGTGTTTTTGTATGCGCATATGCACCAGTGAATGGAGCGAGGGAGGAGGGAGAGAGAAAGATTCTGGAGTGAGTTGAGTGAGTGTTGGGAAAGTTTCGGGGTAAATGATAAAATTTGTCTATTGGGAGATTTGAATGCAGGAGTGGGAAGGGAGGGGGTGGGAAAAATAATAGGACCATTTGGGGTAGGGGAGAGGAATGGTTAATGGAGAAAGTCTGTTAGAGTTGTGTGTCGAAAGAAGAATGATAGTGGGGAATACTTGGTTTCACAGAAAAAGTGAGAATTCATAAGTATACATGGAGAGTGAGATAACGGGGGCAGTGGCGTCTATGGATTGAGTGTGTCGTGTAAATTGGGAAGGATAGTAGCCAGATTGCCTAATGTTAAATGTCTTTAAGAGGGGCGCTGGGGAGGCGGGACTATCGGATCACTATTTGGTGGTTGCTAGG
Organism: Trachelipus rathkii; assembly: GCA_015478945.1. Taxonomy (NCBI): domain Eukaryota; kingdom Metazoa; phylum Arthropoda; class Malacostraca; order Isopoda; family Trachelipodidae; genus Trachelipus; species Trachelipus rathkii. Next base: position 21,914 of record JABUQX010101846.1, read on the forward strand.
AGAAGGGTGGGAGGAGAGGTGATGGTTAGGGAAAAGGGAGAAAAGAGGAGAGTAAGAAGTGATAACGTGTGGGAAAAAATTGGTATGAGACATTGTGTAAGAGCGAGTTTAGGAGGGTTATGGAGGATAGGTGGAGAGACGTTGAGAGGGACAGGAATGGGGGAGGTGGAGGGGGAGTGAGGGAGATCTTAAAGAGGCAGTAAGTGAAGAGGCTAGAAGGGTATGTGGAGTAAAAAGTGGGTGGAAGCAGAAGGAAAGGGAGTGAATGGTGGAATGAGGAGGTGAAGGAGGTGGTGAAGAAGGAAAAAGGAGGCTTATGTGAAATGGTTTGGGAAAGTAGATAGAGGAAAGACGGGACAGGAATATAGAAGGGTTAATGGAAGCCAAAGAGGGCGTGTGGAGAAGGACGAAGAGAGAGCAAAAAGATTGAGTGGGTGTAGAAAAGTGAACGGAAGAATTTTGAATCGGAAGTATAGCATGTTCTGGAAAGAATAGTGAATAGAAAAGGAAGAAGAAGGAGGGGTTGGGGGAGAGGATTAAGGGGGGAGAGGGGAGTGGATAGGAGGAGAGGATAGGGAGAGGAAGAGGTGGGGGGAGTATTTTAGTGGATTATTGAATGAAGTGGGTGGGGGAGGGGAGGAAGATTTACAAGAGGTGAGGTTGGGGAATGAATGGGGGAGGGAGGGGGAGGATGAAATACAAATGGGGGAAATTATTAGGGCGGTGAATAAAGGAAAAAAAGGAAAGTCCGCAGGTTTGGATGGTGTGAGAATGGAAATTGTTGTCAGAAGGGAGGTATAGGGTGGAGGAATGGCCCTGTATAGGTTATTTAATATATGTTGGAGGAGTGTTGAGGTACCACAGGATTGGGAAGATGGTTGTTTGGTTCCCCTGTATAAGGGGAAGGGGATAGGATGGAATGTGGGAATTATAGAGGTATATGTCTGTTAAGTGTGGTAGGGAAAGTGTATGGGAGAATACTGATTGAGAGAGTGAGAGGGTTAACGGAGGGAAGAATGGGGGAAGAACAAGGAGGATTTAGGGAGGAAAGAGGGTGTGTGGACCAAGTGTTTACACTAAAGATGCTTGTGGAGAAAAGTATAGAGAGGAAAGGGAAGGTGTATGGGTGTTTTTTAGATTTAGAGAAAGCATATGAAAGAGTGAAGAGGGGGAATTGTGGAGGGTGTTTGAGGAAAATGGAGTGGGGGGCAAATTAGGTGTAAAGTTATTAGGGCCTTTTATAGGAAAAGCAGAATGTGTGAGAGTGTTAGAAGGGGAGAGTGAGATGTTTGGGGGTGGTGAGAGGATTGAGCAGGGTGTGTAATGTCACCTCGTGTGGCCTTTCAATTCTGTTTATGGAGAGTTGTTTGCAGAGGAATGTGAGGGAGGGGAGGGGGGGGAAATGATGAATGGGAATGAAAGAAGGGAAGTGAACATGATGACTGTTTGCGGACGATATTGGCCCTAGTGGCGAAGAACGCGGAAGGGCTGAGTTATTTGGTGAGGGAGTTTGAGAGAATGTGTGGACAAAAGGGGCTTAAAATAAATCCAGGTAAGAGTAAAGTGTTAGTGTTTGAGGAGGAGGAAAGAGAGGAGGGGAAAGGGTTAGAGGTTAGAGTAGGGGGTTTAGTATTGGAAGAAGTAAAGATCTTTAGATATTTAGGGATGGATGTGGGTAAGGGGGGAGGGATGAAGGTGGAGATAGAACATAGAGTGGAGAAGGAATGAGAGCTTTGAGTAGTCTGAGAAGAAATATGGAAAGGGGGGGATTTACTCATAGAAAGTTTAAGATAAAAGTAGTTTTTGAAAAAATTTGTGTACCAGCGGTGTTGTATTGGGGTGTGAAAACGTGGGGGGTTGAATGCCAGGTCAGGAAGCAGTTGGAGTATTTGAGATGAAGGGGTTGAGAGTGGGTTTTGTGGGGTTAGCAGAAGGGAGAGGATTTTAGGAATAGGGTGGTGAGGGAGAGTTGTGATTGGAGGAATGGGTTGGTGGGAAGAGCGGAGAAGGGAATGTTAGATGGTATGGGCATCTAGTGAGAATGGAGGAACAGAGAGTGGTTAGGAGAGTTTGGGAGGCGGAGGGGATAGGAAGGAGAGGAAGGGGAGACCAAGAAGAAGGTGGATGGATGGAATAAAGGAGATGCTGGAGGAGGGAGGGATGAGGGAGGAAGAGGGTAGGGTGTTGGCGAGGGAAGAGTGGGGTGGAGGAGGTGGGTGAGGGCGAGATGCCCGGGAGGGTGTGACATGAGAGGGAGGCTGTACCGTACCACTACCCCGCTCATAGCGGGAAAATAAGTGTAAGTAAATAATAATAATAATAATACTCATATAATAATAATATATATTATTATAATATATATATATATATATTATATAATATATATCTAATATATATATATATAATATTATATATATACATATATAATTTAGATATTATATATATAAATATAGTATATCCGCATTTCTCTGATAGTTTCTCTATCTTTGAACCTACTGTAATGTTTATATAGGCGTTTTTCGTTTTCACATTTGTGCTACGAATGTAGAAAGCTCGAGTTTTGCTTCGTTTTTGTTAACCGCAAAATCGTAAAACATGGCTTAAAAACGTAAGGAATTTCCTTAATTCTATAAGGTTGCTATTTTCCTGTGATTGCGGAATTTAGCACGTTCTTACAACAAAAATGTGTAAACCAAAAAAAATGACGGCGTGGTAGGCCCGTTTGAATTGATGAATATTTCATTCAATAAAATTTTTAAATATATATATATATATAATATATATATATTATATATATATATATATATATATATATATATATATATATATATATATATATATATATATATATATATTTATCTCTTTCTTTCTTTTTTTATCTTCCTCTTTTCCCCAAGATTGGGGGTAAGGTGCTGTACAAGCATCGGAAAAGAAAAGCAGTAGGAGAACATGACAAACGTCGACAAGAAAGCCCAGCTTACCGCCCCTCTGTACCATTAATTAGTGAGAGCTCGTCACAGACAGAAATCCACCCCTAGAGCAATCATGGGAGCGACGGACCCTCACTATGGTAAATGGTCAATGTAAGGGTTCATCCCCTGGCCCAGGTGGGGCACAACCATACACCATACAAAAAACCGCCATTCTCTCCTATCATGCACCTTTATTCTCGCCTCTGCCAAACTCACATTTCTCTCCTTCAGACATTCGTTCACGACTCAATCCACTTTCTCTTCGGTCTCCCAGCCGGTCGGTTCCAACACACTCACCACTATACATCCGCTTAACGCAACTATATCATTCATCCTTTCCACATGCCAAACCATCCTCAACATACTTTCATTTATTCTCTCATTTACCCCTTTCTTCACACCACACAACTCTCTAATACGTTCATTCCTCTCTTTATCACTTCTTCTCACCTAGCAACCCCCTAAGATTGTCCATCTGAACACATTGAAACTTTAGATCTATACTTCTTATTCAGACCATAGTCTCACTACTATACAATTAACACAGGTAACAACATACCCTCTAGCGCACTCAAGACCTCAAGACTAGTGCCCTTTGCATTCACCAACGTTTAATTGCACCAGCCACCTTCCTGCCATTCACAACTTTCCTACTATATACTCTGCATCGTCCTTTCCCTTCTCATCCAACATATACCGCCTAAATATTAAAACTCAGACACTTGTTCAGCTGCTCACCAATCTAAGACAATAACTTCAGCACTGAGGAGTGTCTTCATCAACAACCATAACCTTTACTCTTATCAACGTTTACTTTCAAGCCCCTCCTTTCACACACCCTGCCAAATCTCTCTATCAATCCTCTCAAACTCTCTTCAGATTCGCCAACAGACCAAATCATCCGCATATAATGGTAGGGCACCCTCCACTCAACTCCATTCTCACCATTCTAAACCATTTCCTGCCATCCCCACCACGAATTCTTTCATAACATCCCTACAAATCTGAATAACCAAGGAGCATAACACAACCCTGTCTTACTCCGTTATAATTCTAAACCAATCACCATTGACACCATTTATTCTTACACCGCTTCACTATCCCGTCATACATAACTTTTGATTCCATTCAGAAGCCTACCACCAACACCATATATCACTAACACCTGCCATATCGCTTCCCTATTAACTCTATCAATACCCCTGTTGCAAATCATAAAACCTAAATACATTTATTCTTCTTCTCCCTCATTTTCTCCATCATTTGTTTCAATGTAAAGATTTTGATCCACACATCCTCTACCAACCTCAACGCACCTTGTGTTCTTCACCAATCAGTCCTCAGTCACTCGACGCACTCTTTTCGACCAAAATACCAGCATAACCTTCCTACAACACTTCATAAACTTATTCCCCTAATAATTTCTACAGTTCCCTTTTCTCCCTTACCTTATACAAGGGTACTATTACGGCTCTCCTCCAATCCCTTGGAACACCTTCATAAGCTTATTACAACAACTTCCAAATCATCAATAAAACATTCCTCGCTCTTCTTTTCTAGGTAAATTCATGCTATACTGCAGATTACCATTCTTACAACTTCTCACCCACCCATTACCTCCTCCTTAACATAATAACCTCATCCCAAAATACCTATCCCTTCTTGCACCATCAAAACCGCACACATTCATTAACACCTCATCATTACTGTTAATATTGTGCAGATTTTCGAAAGTGTTCTTTCCTACACTCCCCTCACATCCATTTTCATCAGTTACAAAAAGCACCATCCCCTATTCATTATCTAAGCAGATTCCCCTTAATTCTCATCTTAACCTTTCGCGCTTCCTTCCAGAAGAGGTTCCTATTTCCTTGTAAGTCCCCATTCATCTCCTTCCAAACTGTTCATTTACCTCTTTTTTTTCTCCTACGTATACACCTTTTAGTATTTCTTTTTTCCTCCTTATATAATTCCACACATCTTTCTTTTGAGTCTTCATCATTTGCTTTAGTAACATTCAACCAGCTTCTTTTTTACCTTTAACCGCTTCATCACCTCTTCATTCACCATTCGCTGTTAAATTCTTACTTCTACTTTAGCACATCCACAACTTCTTTTGCACTACTAACAATTGCTTCCTCATTTGCCCCTCAGATTTGCTCAGTGATCAACTTGTCTTCCATTCAATCCGTTTTACTAGCGGCCGCTCTTTACATACTTATCCTTATGTATCTTGCACACTTAACTTCTCACTCTTAATTTTACCTACTCCCTTTCGTATCACCTTCCCTACATCCAAGCCCCCATAACTTAGATTTACATAGAAACAACATAATGATCCGATAATCCCATCCCTAAACCCCTAACTGATTACATCCAACCACTACTTCAACTCTCTCTTCTAACACACTAAATCAATCCATACTTTTCACTTCGATACCATCTCTACCTACACCAACTCTAGTATACTTTGGACTACTCTTGTGTTTAAAGAAGTATTAACTTACACACATACCTCTCTCTTCACAGAAATCATCACCTTCTACCATTCCTCATTTTCTCCTGACACCCCAAAACAACCTGTTATACCATCCCTTTTTGATCACCTATCCAGA
>JABUQX010101846.1:32500-34129 GCA_015478945.1 Trachelipus rathkii
TATAATATATATATATATATCATATATTATATCTATATATATATAAATAATATATATATATATATATTATTCTATATATATATATTATTTATATATATATATATATATATATATATATATATTATATTATATATTCATAAATATATATATATATATATATATATATAATATATATATATATATATATATATATATATATTATATATATATATATATATATATATAATATATATATATAATATTATATATATTATATATATATATATATATATATAGTTACGTAAAATAAGAGAAAAACGGTCAAGAAAAAGCCGTTTTCTTTTTTTTATTAGAATCATGAAAAATCGAAAATTTAAGATACATCTTTTACTTAATAATTTTTTCTCCCATTTGGAGTTTCCTTAATGTTATAGAATAATGAAAATAATAAAAATATCGAAATAAATATTTTAAAAATTTTTTTTAAAAATTCCATTTTCAAAAAATTGAATTCGGGAAAAACCGGTCAGTGGCGTCGGGGAGAAACGGTCATTAAATATTATTACGTCTGTGTTTATCCAAACTAATTTTAATTATAATTTAAATGTTAAGTAGATTTTAATAATGTTATAGTATTAATTTGGATAGAAAAACACGTCTAAGTTATATTTTATTGACATTTTCCAAACGTGAATTTTTTCCAAAATTATGAATTTTATTTTCATTGTTTTTTGCTAAATAAAAATTTGAAAAAAAAAGAATTATGACAAAAAATTTTAATAATTTCTAATAATAATAATAATATTTACACACTTTAACAATATAGGTACTTAATATTATGCTATCATAACACAACTTAAAAAAAAAAATTTTTTTTGGCATTTTTGAATGGCTGTATTTCTTAAAACAAGCAAATACCAAAGTCAATATTGCAGGTGAAGGAACATCTATGGTAGTAGTATAATGTGTGAAAATTTCAGATTTTTAGCACTTACCCCATCAGAGATATTAAGGTTCAAAGTTACCGATTTTCCGAAAAATTGATTTTTGGACACCCTGTAAATTTTTTAAAAAATATTTACCAAACTTCAAATAAGATTTAAGTTAAACCATACTTTAGTATGTATCATCACACAAAATTTTATATCGTTAAATTACTTCCTTCTTTTAATAATACACCCACGAAAATGGAAATTTCTTCGATTTTTAACACAATTTTTCGGATTCATTTTCATGGTGAAATATTATTTTCCCAAACAAAAAACCAGGAAACGGGCCAAATTGTACCTTAAAGTATCCTAACTAAATCACTCTCTATGAAATTTGGTATAAGAATTACAAATATGGAGATATGACTTAACAACTGTTACCTCTATTTAGTTTGATAAATTTTGGCTCCACCTCGGTCAAACTATTTTGGCTCACTCCTGTTAACAACCAGCGTAAATCTACATAAACGAATGGTGGTTTTGAACTTGCCAGTGATAAACATTAATCGCCATGCAAAATCTAAGTTTTTCAAAAATTAATCGAGCGGACCATCTATCGGTAACGGGAAAAAATGGATTGAACCGCTATAGTAAAATCAAACAGCTTTGTTCTAAAGACGAGTGGAACCTATCCAACACATCATAATTTATAGTCATATAC
>JABUQX010101847.1:0-38011 GCA_015478945.1 Trachelipus rathkii
CAGTAGTTCTACCTTTGTGCCAAGGTAGAACTCTATACTACGTTCTGTGCATTTATCACCTCTCGGCGTGCACACACACAAACATACATATATACATACATACTTAACGACTCACGTACGTACAAGACTTCGTCATGTACGTACACTCGTACATGACTAAGTCATGTACATATTCACACATGTACGTACGTATATGTGTGCGTATTTCGTGTGCGTATTTCCCTTTCTTAGCCGTATTCATTACTACTTATATCTCTCCCCACTTGAAAAAAGCAATCATCATACCTAAATTAAAACCTAGAAAAGATCCCAACCTCCCTTCTTCATACCGACCCATATCCCTCCTCTCCTTTTTGTACAAACAATGGAGAAAATCATACTTACTAAAATACAAACTACCTTCCACTCCCCAAATCTTCAACACGGTTTTAAAAAAATACCACTCTACCTCAATTGCCCTAACTAATATAAACACAAAACATCGTATATAAATTAAGCCAAACACCCTCCCACAGAACAATACTCCTGGCCAAAGACATTAATAAAGTCTTTGACACATTACCCAGACACATTCTCATCCAAAAAATTCTAAACTTTCACTTCCATAACAATTACAAAAAATGGCTATCTAATTTTATATCTGGGAGCACAACTCAAGTATCCAGCAAGCACCAAAACTCAAAATTAAGAAATGGAGTCCCTCAAAGTGAAATCCTATCCCCATTCCTGTTCAACCTATATACAGCCGATATCCTTACCCCCCCCCCAAACTCTATATTCAAAAATAATAAGGACCCAACTATAATCATATAAGATCCATTAGTACCCACTGCCACTAACCTCGCACAGACTAATCTAAATCACCTAAAAAATTGGTTATCATGCCAACAGAATGTTGCCCTCTGCCGAGGAATCATCTATTACCTTGATCACCACTAACAGATAACAGATCCCTCCACCAACAAGTAGGGACCGACCGGGGCGGGAATTTTGCCGGGGCCGGGGCCGGGGCCGGGGCTGCTCTAATTTAGCCGGGGCCGGGGCTGCTCTAATTTAGCCGGGGCCGGGGCCGGGGCCGGGGTTAGTTAAAATTAGAAATGTAAGTCAAAAACACTGAAAGTCTTAAATAACGTAGGATGAAAGATTAAATAAATTTCAATTAAAAAAAAAAATTTAATAATTAATATTAAAAAAAGGAATACATTAAATTAATTCAATAAATAAATATTTTTGAAAGAAAATTTTTTAGAAAATAATGACCTTTTCTTAGAAGAATAATTGTAAGTGGGGGAGTGGGTGGAGATGAGGTGAATTGGAAATGATTTTGGGACCATACGGAGAAGGATCAGTAAAACAGGGGGAGGGATTTTTATATTTATGTATGTGAAAGGATATAAAATTATGAATGGCTTCTATCAGCATAGAAATTCACACATATTTACATTGGATCATTGGTCAAGCACTACATTCCATTGAGTAAATATCATATTTTTTTTCAACCACTTAGTGGAGACCCAAAGAAAAAGTGGATTTGAGTTTGTGTAAACGAATGTTTGAAGAGAGATGTTATTAAATATTGTATGTTCTGAGTAATAGATTTATTATAGTGGCGAAATGTATTAATATAAGCCAAAGGTGATATTTTATTAGTGTGACCAGTTGAATGGATGAGGATGTATTATGAGAACGTGTCACGCGAGAGTATCGAGTTGTGGAAATCTCAAGCTGTGAGTAACAATGTAATGAGTAGAACCTCTAGTCAAACTTAAATTGATTGAAGTGAATAAATAATCTCTTTAACACCATTGAGGTGTAACCGGAGGTGGTCCCAACATCCCAAACGTTCCTCTAGAGAGAGAGGTTAAATATATTACTAACATGAAGCACTATATTATGAGTATATTTATGAGAGATAATTTTTATATCTATGACTATTGAGATAGATATGGGTTATTTCATATCAACTTAAATATATTATAATTAGGTACTATTATAAGTAATGATAGTGTATATAGGACGTGATATAATAACATATAATATAGTAGCTATGTAGTATACTTATCTAAACTATTTATATATTCAGACTTGAGTCATATTATAGTATTTATATTATATATATTATACTATTACTTATATATATATATATTAGGAAGATGTACGATAGTATCGAGGTTAATCGGTATCGGTAGTATCGAGGTCCATGTCTTTGGGTATCGCTATCTGTTTACAAACCTAATGTGCCGCGAGTGACTTGGTGCGGCGTCCGCGCGCACACCTACACTTCTTACTTTTGGGTGACAATTTCTTTTGTGTGTGATTTTTAGTACATTTATATTAAGAGAACGTATATTAGAGAGATAATTATTATATATAAATAATATAATAATATCTATTGATTAATTCGAGTAAAATATTATATAGAGCTAGTACTAGATTATTATGTTTTTTTTTTTTCTTCGACTTCTATTTTTTTTTTTTAGATTTATATAAAGCGTTTCCTCTCAAACTTATATGAGGGTTATTTTAGCGTAACATTTACCATTTGAATGGCCAATTACGACACTCATTATTATAACTTTAATACAAGTATTTAGCTTTATACTTTTATTATAGTATTTATATGATTCAAATAATTTTTTTTCTTTATTAGTATTGTACGCAATTTCGTGAGAGTGAGTGAGTGTTTTTAAACTTTCCTCAGAAAATAGTTTTTATAGATTTTCTGGATTATTATAATTTTATAAAATCTAAATTGCAGATCCTTTTATAAGCCATTTTAAAAATATTTATCCAATCATTTATAGTGTATAGGACAGCCTTATTTATAGCGTGCGATATATAAATTATTTCTATCAACTTATGGAAATTTGCCTTTTTTATTTTATTTTTTATTTCATTTTTTTATATTTTATTTTTTTTTTTATATTTTAAGTGGAGAATTAGAAAAAAAAAATAATATACTTCACCTATATATAACACGTCTCGATGAGAATCTCGAATTCTCCTAACTTTCGATGTCTATCCTTAGTGCCCATTAAATTCTATTCTTTTATACACCGTACTACTACAATATGTACTTGTGCTTCACTTTACTGTTACTCTTATATATAACTAACATAACAATTTTTCAATAGCATTCTTTTCTTTCGAATTATACCTTCCTTACCTAACGATCCTTCTCACGAAACTGTCAGTAGTGTTAAACGCTGCTCGTGCAAAATATTCTGAGAGGTCCTCGCGTATATAGGAGGAGGAATATGTTTAGTACCCAAATGCTCACACAATCTAGCTGGAATGGAAGGATACAATACTCTAATAGCATAAGATTCTAGCGTATGGGGAGGACCCCGTACATTAATTCAGATCACTTCTTCAAACGAGATGTAGAGAGCACCTAGATTTCTAAAGGCAACGCTCTCACCACAAGCAGAATGCCACCTCATACCGGATCGTCACCCAACCAAGCTTCTCTTACAACAACAGCTTGAAAACCCCTGAGTGTGTCACCAGCAGCGGCATCTCTCTCTAACTATAAAGTATTAGGCATAAAATATCGAGTCACACCGTTACGCGGTCGTGTGAGTATCATCCAGCGTAAATCTAACCACAACCTTATACTTCGTCTTAAATTTTAATACTTTCTCTCTCAACAGCTCCAATCCTGCACTAGTGGGGGTTTTGTTCCGGCCGAGCAACCTTTGATCGGAGCAAATCCTGGGCGAGCGCATAGACTTATGCTATATACTAACGCTAACTATAATTGAGTGCAGCTCGCTTATTGTGAGAGACTTCTTGAAGAACAGCTTCGCTTCTGCTGATAAAGTGGGAGCTGTAATCGTTTGAATGGAATGATATGCGAAAGATTATCATTATTTTACTTCTTCTTTGACCTAAAATCTCTGTTTCATTTAACGGAGCCCAATTAAATATCCCCTTCGTGCCGTGTCCATATGCCATCATTCCTTCAGGCTAACTATGATACAGCTCGAGTATTCGCGAGATGATCGTCGTGAAAAAATTCCTCTGTTCCTTCTACGGTCTTTCAGCCGGCTTCGAACATCCTCTTAGAGCTAAAAATATAATTCATATCAGCTAGAAAATCGTCTTGCGAGCACAGGGGTATCTTCGACCAGCAAAAGTGAGATTTTCATATAAACACGAAAAGATATGCTCGTAGACTGACACCTTCCGCTTAACTATTGTACTCTTACACCTACTTAGTAATCAAATCTTTATCTGGCGTCATTGTGACCAAAAAACAATCTCTAACAACCTTCTAAGTGAAATTTATATATCTATTTTATTCACGTCTGAGAATGGTTCTGTGCTAAATAAGAGCTTTGAAAAGACCAATCTCTTCAGCCTCCTATTTTCTACTCTAACCTCACTCCCTATTGACTCACGAGTATATTTTGTCATTCCTTCTATTCACCTCCCCTTCTCCTCTCAGGTGTCCTATGGCTACCCTTTATACTTTTTGAGTATTAACATTTGATCGAGGGTACATGTGAGCCTCTTCACTGAAATCCATGACTACGATTATATATAGGAAATGCGGATTAGAGACCAGATTGCATTCCTTACATCACGAGTTTTGAGGAAGTGTGCTTCTCAGCTGGTCATCTTTCCTCCTTTCTTCCTTTCTTTCATCACCTCTATATCATCTATGCCCCAAATATCTTAGCAACCTTTTCCCTCAGTGATTTGGATTGCCCAGCGAGCGCATATATGTCCAATCTCTATTCCGAAAAAAAGAGGAAGTCCAGCTCGAGGACGCCTCTAACTTATCCGAACCCCACTAAGGAATAAAGAGCATAACTAAAGCACAGTATTCTATCTCATGAAAGGAACTTTGAAACCACTGTTATCACCTCACTTCTTAAGAAACCACTGTTCTGAGAGAGAATCTCATTACACCGTATATATGCCCTCTATAGCTCTCCGTGAGATCGCCCAAAGTACGGGCCGCTTTCGGCCCACTTCTCGCGTAGGTCCCTAATTTACCTAAGTGCAGTATATAACTTTCAGTGAGCGATTCAATCTATATATATATATTAACACTTAATGAGTCTACACTCATATCAAGACTCCCTACTCCTTATTATACGGTTTAATTTACTTTCTCTTTATGCTATTACTTATGAATCTAACTTTCTTTCTAAATCACTTACAATATATGGTAGTGTTATAGATATAGGAGGTAGCGAGACTTCTCTCTATCTTTTATCAGTCAAATATGAGGAGTGGTAGTTATTACTCACTATTCAAGGGTTACTGAGTTATAATCTCCTTAACTTTATTCCTGTGCACTCTTCACATATTAATAAATAGTCTATCTCACCTGCACATTACTAAACCTATTCATATACTAACCTCAATATGAACGTATGATCGACCCTTTCAATTTCTTCACTAATCTCATTCAAATCTCTCACTGTCTCCACACCCTCTTTATATTCTACAATTTGCCAGATCCCTCACGAGTACCTTAAATTTCTGGCTCCTGAATCTTACATTTCTTCTTCTGAGCTGATGTTCTTGTGATATCGAATTTCTACACGGTGGGGTCGTCTCAACCTTGTGGAAATTCAATTTCTTTAAAAACCCAACTTCTACAAATTTCCCTATTTAAAGACACTAACTTTCCTATCATCTTTCGACGTTCTTCGCGTCTCTCCTGTTGAATCACGCAATAACAAGAGCGATCCATAGGCCTTTAACATAAACATCCTTCTGATTTTTGTAACAAAGATTTATAAGACCAATTAAAATACATTATCTGATGAGCACGACCTCACATCTACAATACGTATGATAGGAGGTGGCCTCAAGGATACTATGGGTATTATCCATTTAGCTGGCGAGAGCTTATTAATTTTTCCGTGAGTGCTCAAGTTACTAGTCTCCAGCTTATAACAAGTTCATCTCCCGCCCTGTGTTATTTGCAGTCACTCTTCTGCACTTATATTTTGCCTTTAGCATTCCTTGTCATATGGGGATGAGTAGTTCTATATCTCGTTCTATCTATTTTGCCGGTTTTTGCAATAGTGTGAGGTTCAGCGGTAGATCAAACCAAAAGGTCATCGTAAACATATTCTGTAAACTGTAATTTTTGCCCTAAATACACGTGAATTTTGTCAGTTCATTGCGGCGCAGATGTTGGTGCTTTATCTCTTTTTCTAGTATGGTACATAGATAAGACGGCAATAGATGAGCTCGAGAGAGTAGGATACCTATTCCACTCACGCCGTGTAGCCATCCACCACAACCTAGTGACTCCCAGACGACCCTCGTAGCAACAAAGGGTGCTGTGTCGGCACATGTCAGCATAATTTGATGTCCGCAGTTTCTTTTTCCCAGTAGAAATTTCCTTCCACAGTCAAATGAGTTTTGGTGTTTGAGAACTTTAAGCTCCATACTAGATCAAGCCTGTGCGGTGCACCTACTTCCTTATATATTGCTCCTAGGAGTTGAGCCAATATATAATCTTCTTGGTCCTTACGGTGAATACTTTGTCATTTGCATCTTGCGGATATTTTAGGTATAACAGTCAAATTTAAATCTCCCTCACTTTAAAATATGCGTCTGTGCTCATCTTGCGTAATTTGCGGTGGGACAACTGTAAAAAAAAATAAAAATAAATAAGGTTTTCAATAAGGAATTTATTAAGCTAGTGAAACCCCACAGAATGGCTCTCCGACGGTGAACCACCTTCTAAATAATTCGAGATTAACAATTTTTATACACTACAAGCAGATAATACCTTATAGCATCTGCTCTTTCACAGACAGTGGTTTAAGAATAAATAATTAAAAATCTCTCATCACAGAGGTGGAAGCCGCCTTATCAGCAACCCCCTGGCAACGAGGACCTCCATAGTCGGAGCACGATGGTTGAGTAGTGTGCTCCGCACACCAGTAAAGGAAAGTTATATACTCCTAACTGAAGTAATGAAAATGGTCGTTGTGGATTATTTATGTCTAGTACATTTGATAAGTTCATGTGAGTCGAGAAAAATTTTCGAGCTCGAGACTTGAGAATTAATTGCTCAATTACTACGCCCCACTGCACCACAGGAATCTACAACAACACAGGAGAGCCAGCCTCGAATCCTAGAGCGTAACATATATCAATTGTGAGTGAGACATGTCATTAAGCATCTGAAAAATGTACGCGGAAAGTATGTTCTCAAAGAGACGTCAAGTTTCTCGCAGAAGTTGTCGCTATAGTTTTGATTGGAAGAGGAGTAAATGAGGCTCCAACAGGGCGATAAAACTATGTGCAGATGCTGCCTACAGAAGAGAAACCTTTCATGTGGTAGCATGAAATGGGCCAAGGTTTCCATTATATATCTGTTGCTCCATCGCAAAGATAAATATTAATCAACCACCCACGCTACTCATTTCAGTCGAGAAGCGAGCGTAAACTTTATCTCATTGTTAGTTAGGGTCGGAGAAGGTAAACTCTCACACCTACCCCATAAAGAACAGGCTCTCTCCGGTATATATGAGAGCCAGATATAACAGTGGAAGCCTTAATTTGTCTATTTGCATTCATATCAATTTGAGAATTTATTTTGAATTTGAGTATTGGATGATATCTTCTAACTTTATCTTAAAAGGAGTATATTATTATTGTCATGTTTGAGTAATAGCGTTATTTTATTTTTCTTTCTTTTCAAAGTATTGATAAATATTTATGTCCATTGTGGGTTTCCTCACTTTATCTAAGAAAACTCAGATGTGTAAATTAATGTAAAGTATATTCTTTCTTGTAACAGAGGTAGATTTCACACTGTTAATTATAAAGCATAGATACGCATTAAACCTTTTGGAGCGTTAATACTTATGGAAATGGAATATGGAATATTCTCTCAGTGTGTGTAGATAAACTCAACACCACAAATTAACAATAAAGTGTATCTAATCATTCTATATTTTCGCACTATTATTTAATTTCTTTAATAAAAGATTGAATCATTTTGATAACGTTATTATGTGTCTCACTCAAAGAGTCAATCACTCATCTTGCGGCCATCTACCTATATCAAAATACAATTGACTACAATATTTGGTTTAGACACAATGGTACGATGGAAATGCAATCCTGAGATAGTTGACTCTCTCACTACAGTACACTCAAATGTTTATTATCTTCTATAAAATTTGTGAGTGTTATCTTGATATCTAATTAACAGTCATCATGGTAACCTCCTGTGGTATATCGTAAAAATATACCTTTGAGAGTAGTACTACGTTCATTATTTTTGAGAGCGCGCCTCTTTCCACTGGGTATCCCGTGTGGTACATCTCACCTAATATAAATTATGATAAATCAATTATTAGATATTAGTACTATAATATATATAATACTATACCAATATATTGTACAGTAAATATATATAGTAAGTATATACTATATCTAATATATATATACTATTTGATATTTATATTTTAGTTTTCATAATTGCAAAGAAAATAGTATAATAGTTTATTATATTTGCATTATTTTATACCACAATTATTTCATATGTATTTTAGAGTAGTTTTCCTAGATGACAGTGGATACTTTTTTGTATGGGTATATATGATTACGTCGGGCGGTATTGATATTTGTGCCGTGTTTTTATTCACGGAGACCATACCTTGATAGTACATATAACCTCTATGTCGTCAACGGGTCAGTGAGTGCCTCGGTGAGCCGAATAAGTTTGCTTGCATATCCGCCATCCCTAATATATATATTATCATTATTATCATATATATTTATTATATAATTTCATATATTATACTCACACATTACCACTAACATAGAATGAAGGAAATATCACCATTAATATTTATATATGAATAATTTATATTACACTTAGCTATAATATCATTATATATATATATAACTATATAAAATCATAATATTTATTTTTGTTTTCTTTCTTTTTTTCTCTCTATACAGATATTTTCCTATACTTCAATAATTAAGTTTTTCTTATTAAGTGTAACTCTGAGAGAGTTAAATCTATGCTTATGTAATGAAACAGCGCTGAATCTTTTGTGTGTTTTACAAATTTGAAAGTAATTCAAATAATCTTATACTAATGTCTACACTTTGTATGCTCTAATGTACAATTTATCTTCTTAAGAAAACAGGAGAAAGCACTATATTTGTATGGTTGGAAAAATACTGTTACTATATTACAATATCTACTGCACATCTTGTGATTATTACTAACTTTTATTTATTTATTTTATTTATTTATTTATCTTTTGAGAAGCATAAAATATTATAACCTCTTTATACACACTATACAGTTCTGCAGATTAAAACTTATGACTTCAAAAGCGAGTATTATCTCATCATAATACTTGGGAAGATTTCTTTTTGTAAAGCTATACACAACATTCTCCTGGACTAGAAGTTGGATTGTGAATTGTGAGGGAAAAGAGGGTGATTTATAGTGATTCTCGTTAGAATGCCAAAGGAATGTTCGAGTTCTCCAAACCCATGTAAAAACCGGTCAAAAAACTCACTCGCTCATCACGTATATATATATACTATATCCTATCATTATATATATGATAACGTATATATATATATAATATATATATATATATTAATATCTATTATGTATGATTTATCAACTATATATTAATACTATCTGAGCTTAGGTAATACTATATTACTACATACATAACACATTTAATAACTCAACTACTACTATATCATATATATGGAGTAAAATATACTATTATTATAACTATCATATTATATATATATAATATATTGAATATTATTATCCTATCACTAAACTATTGTATTTGTAAAATTACTATAACGATATATGGGTATAATATATATACTATATAACTAATATAAAATATATATATAACATCAATTACTACATATATATCATCCTATACATCAGTATAGTATATTATATACTATTTAGGGTGGTACCGGAGGAGCTGAGATTATTTTTTCAGTTCCGGCCGGAGTTAATCACATCAAGAATAGTGAGGAATAGCCGGAATTATAACATAGAACATAATTCAACGTGGACTCACGCGCGTATATCTCACGGATATTCTTAATGAACTTTTTCACTCTTTAGAACTATAAATAAATGTAAAAAAAACAAAATATATTTCTAATAATAATTTCTACTAAAAAGATCTTAGTATTAGTGAGCTATACAACGAGGCGGACTAGTCGATGAAGATACATGGAAAACATGATACATTGAATGAGAATTATCCTGGAAGTCGCAAAAAATTTCCAATAGTAAGGGAGAGTCTTGTTTATTTCACTAAGAAACAGGTGAACGAAGCTTACAAAGAGCAATGATCCAAGCCCGCTGATAGATATAGAGATAGAGAGTCTCTTTTTGAGGAGAGTAGTCTATTCTCCCTACAATAAAATATTTATTACTATATATCTATAATGACCAAGCCAATATTCTTTTGATATAATATTCCGAGGTGATATTTCTACTAGTGAGAGAGCATTGGAGTTACCTCAGTTCACAATTAAACAATACCAGAAAGGAGAAGGCACATATCATTAATGGCAGAACGTTATGCCTAATCGTCTAAACCAGAAATGTTATAGTATAATTCTAGTAGAGAAAATAATACTGTGGTAGAGAGAAATGCTTTCGCAACACTTTATAACAGGAATTGAGAGATCAGCAGTCAGTTCGGTAAGAAGTTATCCTCAAGGTCATGGAGATTCTTACAATATTCATTATTACTAGTTTGATATATCATATAAAAAATATATATAGAGAGCTAAATACTTCAAACGACTCAATTTATTTCTTTAACTGGTAACGCCTGGTACACACGAGAGTGAGTTTGAAAAAAATGGACTGTGTATCCAATTGCAAGTATTTCCCAAGGTTTCTATCTGGACATTTAAATCACTCGACTTTTATGATATTACAATGCAATAATTAGGGAAATTTCCTTTCTCTTAACATAATCCAATTTAAATATTGGTCTTATTTCTCGAGGTTGCGAGCATATAACATGAAACGCGTCATTGGAAACTGAATTTAGCAGATACACTCAAGTTTTCTTGTTTTAGTTCATAAACTCCATTTTTATTAAAAGATGCCCTTAATTTTCTCAAAGAAACTGTGATTTAATAAGAAAGTGTGGGGAATTTATTTTCTGACACATGTTCAAATTCATTCCAGTTATTTGAGACCGACTGTTAATGTAACAACCTTAAACGAATTACAAATAGATCTTGATCCACCATCTTGCAACAGACACACATTATGCCAATTCAAGATGATATATACATAAGAGTGAGCACATATTTTGCATTTCACTAGAAAGAATTGTGATAGGGCTGTATAATAACCTCTCTCAAATAACATGAGATTGATAACTCTATAGTGAACCAGATCAAATGTAAAGATCTATCTCTCTAAGCTTTGAGACTGCTAATTAAATGGCAAATACTTGAAAAACTATACTTAACGGTATTTAGCACGAGCAACCATTTCTCATGGTTAACGGAAACTATAAGGCAAAATCAATTATATCATCAATTATTCTGAGATATTTTGAAGCTCTCCAGCATAAATTCTTCTCAAATCGTGAAGGATGATCAGCAGAGAATAAAGAAGAGCTGAAGCAACAAGGCATTAGAGTTTAGATTTATGATATAAAAACCTGATAGAGAAAGGGATCAATAGACATATTTATTTAAGCGGTTCCACCTGGATCTTGATTCTGAGCGAAGAGATCAAAGGTCGTAAACAGTCAGAATCGTGTATCACAATTATCAAAAAATTTTGTTCTCACGGGAGAAAGTCAGGGAGAAACGAGTTTTTAAATAATAATTCGCTGTGACCAAGTCTCAGTGTGAAATATCATAAAAAGTTCATCGAAAAAGATCAGTTTGCGTGAGAATCTTTAACATAGTCTATTCCTAACACATATGAGAGAGAATAGAAGTCCTCTATGGAATTCTACTATATACTCCTTTCGAGATTGATATGGGTTTTTTTTTCCTTCCAAAATTGTTCATTAAAGGAAAACTTGTTGAGACACTTCATATAGATCAGTGATATTAATGTTTTCGTGAGTAATATAGTGAAATGAAAAGGGATTGGGCGAGGTAATTATGACATTCCCATAAAATCACTTCTATCTATACTGCTATTACTTTCTAAATTATTATTAGTTTCACTAAATTACCGTATATACTAATTACTTACTAATTTCACTGTTCGTTAGTAGTTGTTACCAAGTTCCCCTTTACACCGATTAGAGAATGATGTAATTTAGGTATATAATATATTATATATATATATATATATATATATATATATGAATGTGTTTATATATATATTGTTATGGATAACTATATCTTGTTTATAAATCTTTACATTTTGAGTGTAATTTAATACTTATATATATAGTAGTGATGTTTGTGTGTGTTTTTTTGAGATTTTGACAGAGGGAGATCCTTACTTGATATGTTTGTGCAGAGAAGAGAGGTATTTTTTATGTTTTCTATTGTCCCAAATTTGGAATAAAGACGAAAAAATAAATAAGAGTCTATTAATCTTCTAAATACGACAGGCTGTGTTGGACGTAAAAATGAATCTTATCGGTTTCATTTCCTGTTTATAAAACAGATTTACAAATATGTCGTCAGTTATCTGTAATATTACTGAGAAATAATTTCCAATTATTTCAGTAAAATGCCTGCTACAACCAACACCAAAGCTTTTTGCATTAGATTTACCTGACAAACTTGAATGCCAGGATGTGTCTTTATTTTACAAAATCAAAATTTATGAGCAGAGAGAGAGCACTATATTAGAAGTAATCCTCTGAATGCTATATCTGGTAATAGCCTGTCCCAATGGCTCTCTATGCTAATTGGATCCTCCAGTGTTATAGAGTTTTTTCTATTCAAGCGCCAGAAAGCAAGGGAAACAAAGATTTGATTTATTGCTAGAGGCTTGTAAACCTGGCAATAACTATGAGAGAAATCAACAGAGAGATATGACAATGTTGCGAGACAGAAGAAGATAAAAAGAGCGAGTAAGTGAAAAGAAAAAGAATGATGAAGCGCTCTCACAAAATAAAAGTACCTTCTTTAGACATTTAAAATATTCAACAATATTCAATAGTTTGGATAATGTTTGAGTCCTTCTAAGAGCTTTGAGATAGAGTTTTTATTTATTCACTTATCTTATATGAGCCACCTCGCGAGAATCAATGTTTACCTGCCCGAGAAGCTCTAGAGTAGCGCACAAATATATAAATATAGGAACTGAGATCATTCTTTCTGTGACATGGAAATGAGAGCTACAAGTTAGGTAATAGGAGGAGTTTTTCACTATATAAATTAAGCAAATTTCAGTGATATATATATATAAGAGTGAGAAATAATATGAAAGAACATTAGTCTAGATTTCCTACAAAGAACAGTGACAATATTCTTATAATATAAGATCTTCACATGAAAGTTATTCATAAAAGTTCACTATCACTTATACAAAAAATATGTTTGACAAATGTAAGAGCTGCTCACCTATAGGAAGTAATGATGATATGATAAAAACTCTCACAAAAGAGTTCTAAAACAGAAAGAAAAAGAGAATAGTGAATAAAATGTTGAAAAAAAGATACTATCAGTGTTGATATAAATAAATGCTTGAAGCAATTTTAGATTATATTTTGAAATAAGCTGTGAGGCTCTTAACAAAGAAGGTCCGCTAATTAGTGTGTGTAAGATCAGAAATTCCGAATGAGCTTAGACCGAGATAGAGAAAATAATTAATCTAAGAGATCTTCCATTTGAGGAGCGAACGTTTGTGATTAATCTAGTAAAGAGGACACGCTCTATTGTGAGCTCTGAGGGCTAATTAATGTAGAGAGCTGTGACTAATTTATTTACTTTATAGTATAGAAGAGTGAGTAAACATGGTATTATCATTATTGAGAGAAAAAGAGAAAATAAGGAGTGCTTTTGGACGGTGCTCTATGGGGTAAAGAGAGTATAGATGGTGCTTTATTTATCTGAAAGTAATAAGATAGAAATGTAATCTGTTATATTGTAAAATATCATTCTCCATGATGATCGAACAGATTTCTAAGTAAGTTTTTCAATAAATTAATGCGGTATTTGGAGAGCTTGTGTAATAAATAGGCTGCAAGAGTGAATAATTAATAGATATTGGTATATAGTCAAACCAAAAATAACGAACAGCTGGGTCCCGAGTTTTATGTGTGTTGGGAACAGCGACCGGGGAAAATTTGCAGATTTGGTCAGGGAAAGTCAATGGAAAGTCAGGGAATCAAATTCACAATTTAGTGTGAACCCTTAATTAAAACAAGATAATATGTTTTAAATACTATACGGTACATAATAAATAATCTGGAGACATTTTCATTTTACATAGTAAAGAAATAAGGAAAATTTGTGAGTAGACATGGTTGCTTGAAGAGAAATAGTGAGCACAATAAATTGCAGTAAAGAAGGATGAGAATATAAGGTAGTTAACAGTGTTCAGAAGAAGGTTGTGCAGCAAGATGAATCATTGTGCGCAGAAAGAGACCTTTAAATTTGAGAATAGAAGTGGAAAATGGTTCCCAGACAATTGGCAGAACGGACGTTTGACCGAACATGAGAATAAAATTACTAACAAAGTTACTGTAGTGTTTGTATAAGGTTTGAGAAAGAGTTTGAACAAGTGACACCGAATCAGTTCACGTAGTAAAAAGCGAGAAAAGAATAGGAGAAATCGAGCATGAGCGTGCACTTTCCAAAAGGCTAAAATTCTTAGAAGAAATTGTAGAGTCTAAGCATTTACCAGAAAAATATTGTCACTCTATTCTTATAATCTGGGAAAACGAAAGAATTCCTTAAGTTGGAAAAGTGAACAAAGCGTAAGAATTCCAAAGCCATAGCAGTACCTAAGCTCCAAACACGTGTGAGCTTCTTCCGTCTGGTCCCAGTCTCCTCCATATATTCAGCAGAAATCTCATCTTTCATATTTGCAGCAGCTCAGGAATATATTCTTACTAGGAGAAACGTTTTAAAAATAGTCCGCCCATACTGTGGTGAAATCAGTTATTTTTTCTTTTTCACTGTGTGCCTCGAGACCCACGAGAGTTCAGAATATTCAACTTTCAAAATTGTTTCAATAGAAAGTTTAACTTATCATATATATATTATATATATAATATATAATATATAATATTTATATAAATTAATAAAAATATATATTATTATATATTATTAGTATAGTTTATATATAATAATATCATATATAGTATATATATATATACTCTATATATATATATATATTATATATAATATATATATATATATATATATATATATTATATATAATAGCCAGTTATATATCTATATATGAAAGGAGTATTTATAGAATGTATTTTATTTTTTTATTTACAAGTTAACGATATTAAGAAATTTTGCCTTTATACATATATAGATTTGGCCATTAAGATTTGAAGTTTAATGTGAATATCTTACTAATCCCTAGTGATTTTTGGAGGTATTTGAGTAAACTTTATTAAAATAATACTGTAGGTATGTGATACACTGTATGGATACTACACAAGGCTACTATATATTGTTAAGTAGATCTGTTATTCCTTATACATGAGCAATCTCGTACCATGAACGTTTTTTTTTTCTCAGAAGTCATTCACTAAATCCGGTTCCGGCCGGAATGTTTTGCAAATGTTCCGGCCGGAACCGACACCGGAAAAAAATGTCAAATCCCGGCCGGAATTACTGGAGTACAAGCCTCTAAATATATATATATATATATATAATATATATATATATATATATAATATATATATTATATATAATATATATAAATATATATACTATATATATTTAGAGTATTACTATTAATTATTATATATATATATATATATATATATAGGCCCGTAATATATATATATTATATATATATATATATATAATATAATATATATATAATAATATATATATATATATATCATTATATTTAAATATATATATATATATATATTTTATATATATATATATTATATTTTTATATATATATATATTATATATATATATATATTATATATATATATATATATTATACTCACTACAATAATATATATACCTATTATATACTATTTATTATATATATATTATATATATAATTATATTTATATATATATTATATATATAATATATATATCACTATATAATATATATATTATTATATATATATTACTATACTATATATATTATATATAAATGAAATCACTGTCATATTTAAAACAAGTATATATACTATTATTATATATATATATTATAAAAAACTCACCGCAAGCATTGAGAAAGTCTGATAAAGAGATTTTTAAGTGGGAGTTCCGCGTTGCGTCATTTTCTCTCAGCGTTAGCTTAGTATACGCGTGAACTTCGTGGCGGTTACACTTATTTGTTTTTCTTGCCCGAGTGCGAAGAGCTCTTTTTCGAATTTGAAATCATTTAATAAAATAATTGAAATAATTTTAAAGCATAATGGCCGCTAAGCGTAAGCAATCTAAGACTAAAAAGCAACGTTTCGGATTAACTTTGCTGGAGAAAGTGGCTGTATTAGATTTATTAAAGAGTGGCATGTCGATCGCGAGTGTTGCGCGCAAATACGCTCGTAACGAGTCGAGTATCCGTGCTATTAAGAAGCGAGAGAAAGAGATTCGTCAGGCTGTTTCTTCGAGTGCTCCTTTAGCTACCAAAGTTATGACTCAGGTACGTGATGAATTCTTGGTGAAAATGGAAAAAAATTTGTTTTCGTGGCTCGAAAATAGAAATAGCCAACGACTTCCCATTGACGGAAACATGTTGCGGATTAAAGCTCTTGAAATTTACAGACAAATTAAAACTTCATCCTCCTGCAACGAACCGCAGCAGTTGACGGGTGGAAAGACATTTAGGGCCAGTCTAGGTTGGCTTAATAGCTTTAAACTCCGGTTCAAGCTTCAGTGTGTAAAGATAAATAATGAGGATCCGACTGCTGCATCTAAATCGACCTGGATATCCGGTGAGTATCCACAGTTGTCTACTCACTCAACTTTGTTAACAGTTAACGGAAACATTTGGGTTGAAACTTTAAACGAAGATCATAGGTTTCCCCATAACAATTGATTTAAAAATTGACGGTATTTTTATAAGAAAAACAAATTCACATATTTTTGACTTCACGTTTATATCTGAAAATTATTAAAAAGAAAAAGCTAAATTAAAACCACACAAAAGTAAAAATTCCATATCGTAATCGTACTGTACGATAAAGTTTCCATGTTTATATGGCGCCCGTGATTTTTTTTAGGCAATGCATTATTAGAAAATGGTAAATTTTAGTAATTTTTAGTTTTATTTATAAACATTATCACTAATACTAATAAATAATAAATGAAATATATAATATATAGTATATTTTGGTAAAAGAAAACAGAGGGCACAATACTTTACTTAAATATTCAATCATGGAATTATTACAAAACAAAATGAATATAATTATGTAATTAAATTTATTTTTTTTATTTATGTATATTTAAAATTAATTTTCTGTGTAAGTATCCAAGTTTTCGAGATATCTCGGTGAGCAAATTTTTTTTTTTAAACTAAAGGAATACCCAAGGGTAAACCGCATAGATGGCAAGAGTCGGGTCTCTGCGGCCCCTTATACCGTTGGACGAAATCTCCCCCCGCTGTCGCCCCGTCGGTTCGGAGCCCCCTAAAAATGATGGGCATTTTTTTACATTTTTTCCGTTACTAATTTTCGCGGATTCCAAATATCTTATCCGTTTCCTGGTACGAGTCGTAGTTTTCGAGATATCTTGCGCCGCTAATGCAAAGTTTGGCCAAACATTTGTATTTTTTTTTCTTTTTGCATTAGTAGAAAATCAATGGAGACATCTTACTGATGGAAAGTTCTGATCTGAATTCACTATATCGAATGGCCTTAAGTGATGATACGGAAAATAGTTTGAAAAACTGAATGAAACATCTAATATGATTGAATTTATGGCACTTATCCTATAAAAGGAAGTTATATAAAGTGGCGTAATATCGAAAATCGCACAACTCTGCTCGTGCATCCCTGCAGTGTGACGTGTTAGCTAAAACTCCAATAGAAAGATCCCGAGAGTTTCCACAAGTTGCTTTTTTTTTTATCATGTTAATTTTTATACGTTAATTTTTTTATAATTTTCTTTTTTATTCTTTTTTAAGGGGCTCGAGCCGACGGAGGGACAGAGGGGGGGGACGAAGTGTCCCCCCCCCTCGTCCCCGCTGAGGCCAAGAGACCCTGACTCTTTCTTATTTTTTTGCGATTTAATCTTGGGTATTCCTTTCGTTAATAAAAAAAAAAAAAAACTTATTGGCAACCTTAACGCACTATTGCCTTGAAATAATCGATAAAAAAAAATCGATTACATCGTTCGTTCGATATATATCGGTTAACTACCTGTTAAAGGATAAGTTCCGAATTTATTACTACAACCTGTAAAGGTCTTTAAATTTATCCTTTTGACAGTAGATTGTTAATCGCGATAATATAATTATTTTTAACCATTTATTCATTTTAAAGTTTTCGCATACGAAGAATAAACTTGAGCACTTGAGTATTTTACTTGCCTGCGGAAGAATTACTTTTGCTTCCGTTAAATGGAGAATGGAAATAAATGAGGAAAGAGATTCTGGGAGTTAGGGAGGGGGACTGAGAGAAGTGGAAACAATCCACGGCGACTCCTCCACCTGCGAATTGCATACCTACTAGGTAAATCCTTCGATTTTTTATCCATTTGGTATTCTAAACTTTTTTTTTTTTAATAATCTTTATCATGAAAATATAATATCATTTTCGTATTCTCGTAACAAAAATAAAAAATATTCACGCATAACATTATGCAATCTCATCTATATATATATATATAATTATATATATTATATTATATCTCACTCACTATATATATATATATAGTATATAACCCTCTATATATACTATATATATATACTATATAACTATATATGCTCACTATACTACTATATATATCAACTATATATATATATATATATTATATATATATATTAACCAGTATAGACTAATTTTCTCTGGTAACTTCCTCAAAGTATAACCTCGGTTCAGATCTTCATGAAACTACATGAATTGTTTGAAATAACCTTCTATTAAGAATGAAAAATAGCTAGAAAGTTAGCCTGAAAAAAGTTATGTAATTAAAAGTTCGATATTTTAATAAAATTTGAACGTCTCCTTTTCAAGATTTTCACGGAATGTTTGCAGTGATATGTAATAAAACGTTAAAATTAAAAAAAAAAAAAATGAAGTTAATGAAAGTTGCCCATCAGTTGAGATACTCGATGATAATGACTCCAAAATAGCTGCAAGTTTGGATTTGTTGGAATAGGCTTGATGGTGTTGGGAATTATATATATATATATATATTACCTAAAATAAATAATACTTAATTTATATATTTATAATTAAATATATGTAATATATATATATATATATAATAATATATATATATATATATATATATATAATATATATATATATATACATAAGAGTATCTATAAATACATTATAAGCTCGTAGACAAATTTCTTGTGCCATGATTTGTATCTTCAAAACTATTTTTCTTACAAGAAATTGAGGGAATTCAAAGCTTTGTGTCAATGGGCGACTTTATAACCTGAGAGTCATTTCTCGAGTTTCATTTTACGTTTTCCCCTTTTTGGACCATTTTAAGCATTTCACATAAGTTTCATAAAAATATGGAACAGGGTCTATAGCTATTATAATTGTTGAAGGACGTATTTTAGGAAGATGGAACAAGCGAACAACAATTACAGGGAACATTGAATATTGTTTGTTAAACTGTGGTTTATTACCGATTTGCAATTAGATGGTGTTATATGAATCTTTTTAAATTGTATTTTTGAATATTCTTACTTATTTTCAGGTTTATTTTTTATCTTAATGTTTATACTTTATAATATTGTATTCGATTTTGACAGTCGAAAGATGAATTTTGTTTATGGAATGTGTAGTTCGAGTTGATGGTTCAAATTGAATGTGGTCGTGATTAGTCGTCAAAATTTTTTTCACAATGACCCCAAAAATTAAAGCCCGTAGCAATAAAAATATAAAAAAGTCGCGTAAAGCGATAACTCTCGGAACAAAACAGAAAATACTCCAGATGGTGGACAGTGGCCTTAGCAAAACAGACATTTGTCGAGTGCTCAACATGTCTTCCTCGACTGTATGCACCATTCTGAAAAGCCGCGATAAGATAGAAGAACAGTTGAAAAATGCAGCACCATTGCAATCCACCGTAATTAGACATAGAACGACCAATGTAGCGGAAATGGAAAAGATTCTTATAATTTGGATGCAAGATGAGATAGAGCGTGGTCGCAAGCTTTCTATGGCGAGAATTCAAGAAAAAGCTGTGGATTTGTTCAACATTATTATACAAGATAAACCCCACTCGGAGGAAACGTTTGTGGCGAGCCCTGGCTGGTTCTGTAGATTTAAAAGAAGATACTCGCTAAACAACATCAAAATCGACGGCTCTGCAAGAATTCCTTCGCCAAATATATCTGCATTGTCCAAGCAAGGTAAGAGGACGATACTCTAATTAATTGCTTCATTTATTTTCATTCTTGTATTTTTCTGTTGTGTAAGTTCATGCTTATAAAGCACAAGTTGGGTGATATATCGAAGGCATTTTGAGTAATTTAAGTTATGAATTATGTATTTACGTTATTACAGTTTATTTTTAACATAACTGAAACTGATATTGGTTATGAATTATGAATCCATGATTCGTATTAAAACTAGGCAACGTCGGGAGTATTCAGTATAGTTGTGAATTTTTCGAATTGATTGAGGGAATGTTAATGAAGTACTATTAATAAATATAATAGCGGATTTGGAAATATTTAAAAGCGTGTATGAATTCCTGAACCTCGCGTTTGATTCACCTTAACATCATTAATTTTTATCGCAAATTAAAAGACGGCTGTCTACTTTGTATTACTGATGAAAACGGAAAATGAATTATGTTATGTAGAATTTAGGACATTAAAGTCGGGTATAACCAAATATCAAAAAGCATTTCTTGGAACTTTAAAACTGACATATTCTTGATGGTAGGTATAATAATTGTTGTCTTATTATACAATCAGATATCATTTCTCAAAGAGTAACTTATTTTGCATTTGTTTAGTGTATCATTTTTTGTAGACTGAAAACTTTATTAAAACAGTAAAACTGTTTCAATTAAATTTAGGTTGAATCCCCTCGGCAGGTACAATATTTTATTAATTAAGAAAAATATAGTGATTTTGCCTATCAATATTAAAAATCATTAAAAAAGTTTTAACTAATTTACAAAAATATACACAACGACAATGTGAGCTTTCATTTAATTTCATGATCTTTAGAATCTAAAAAAGAAAATTTTATGAAGCATAATAAAATATTTTAAAAAGTTAGGTTGGTTATATTTTTTAACTAATCTTCTTCTTTGAGTTTCCAAATGCTAGATAGTGAGATTAATAGTCTTCTAAATGATCATTAATAAACTTCTATCACTTAAAATTCTAAGGTCAATTATTTGAATATAAAGTGAGATATATTATACAAAATTTTTCTTTTCTTGGTATGATTGCAAATAAAATGTGGAGTCGTCTTCTATGAATTTGATATTTATGCGGTTTTGTTGGACGCGTCGATGTGGTTAAAGCTATGAAGTGTTGCGGTTGTCATTAAGTTAATTGATTTATGTTGAGGTAATTCTTCTATGTAGTCTAAGTAAGTTGTGCACTATGTTAATCTTGGCAATTATTACAGGGAATCTTGTGAAATGCAATGGTTAATTATTTAATTTTGATTTGGGGGTTAAAAACGATTTTTAAAGGGAATTAATTATTTTGGAAAGCAAATGTTTTTGGGAGGTGTTGTTTAATTTTGAAACTATATGGAATAAGAAGATATGATAAATTTGTTTTTGTACGGGGAGGGTTAGTTACTATTATAATAATTTGATTTGGCTTTGTGAAAGTGGAACTTTCACATTGTTATTTGAAAATTGTAGATTTAAAAAGATATTTTGTTTCTGTAGCAAGATTACATAGGAGAAAGATTTAAAAGCACGAGAGATAGAAGATGATAAGATGGCTAATCTAGTTTTAAAGTATGAGAAAAAAAGAAATGAATGTTAAGAAGACAAGAAACTGTAGGTTCTGTAAAGCGGAGATTAAAAGATTGTTTGAAGTTTTCAGGGAAATTAAAGTGTCCAGAAAAGGTAGAGAAGAATTTTGAGGCAATTCATATGTAAAGGAAAGGAAGGTGAATGTTATTGTTATAAGATGTAGAAATGTTTGTTAATATTGGGTTGTTAGGTAAGTCACAGAAATGGTCATCTAATAGCTAGCATATAGAAATAGAAGAGAGGAATTGGTGGTTATGTTAAGTATGTGTTCAATAAGCTCCATAAAGATGTTGCTAAGAATAGAGAGAGAGGAGAACCCATAGTGAGGCCCGAAATTATAATTAAAAGAAAAGTGTTGTCAGTAATAGTAATATTAGATAATGTAGTGTCTTAAGTATAAGTTTTTATAAAAGAAAGGATAGTTTAGATGATAGTTATGTTCTATAGTAAAATGTTTTTCTAAAAGAATCAATGAGTAATATGAAACCGAACTCGAAGTAAAAAGAGAAGTTAGATCGAGATATAGAAAAGAATGTAGTAGAGGATTGAAAGATTGGATGCGTATGATGAATCAGTAGTGTTAGAAGATCGGAATAGAATTGTGTCCCTATTAGAGGTTTAGTTGACACGAAAGGCAGGAAGAGATAATTAATAGTTAAGCACAGTTTAATATGGAAATGATAGGCGTAAATTGGTGTATTTGTTTATGAATTTTAGGAAGGCCATAAAATTGAGCAAATTAGGTATATATGATATTGTTGTTTTTTGAATATTTGAGTGAACTGTTGGCACAATTTTGTTTTAGATTTTATTAATTCAATCTGAATTATTAAGAGGACAATTGTTGATTTTAACTCATTTTTAATAATTAACTTGCTTTCTTTGGATTTACAAACATCATATACATAACTCACTAATTAAGCTTAATAGCCTCAATTTCATAGCTTAATGAATATTATCTGTGTTTGCGTTTTTTGCAATTAGCTATCACGCTACTATTGTTTTTACATATTGTTTACCTTCTGTTGGCCACCATATAAACATACTTTCTAAACTTATCGTTATGCACAAAAGTCTTTTAAAATTTGGTTGAGTTCTTTTTCTGATTCTTTCAATGTTGCACTATAAAGCGCATAAATCTAATTTTAATTGTCCCTATTCAACAGCCGCTTGCCATTAGAATATTATTTACCTCCAAGTACAAGCATAATTCAGTTTTCTTCTCTGGCAAAAGGCATAAATTTAAGTTATCTCGTTTGAGAAAAGTTATATCGATTTATAAGAAGGAAAATGATTATAGCTAACATCAAGAAGTGTCGTTAAAGTTCCTAAAGAAATGCTTGAGTAATTTGGTTATACCCAAGACTTTATTTACCTTAATATATTATTTACTTACATAACTGATAAATTCATTTACCTGATTTTCACTACATAGCAAATAAGGCCGTTTTAATGAAAAAAATTAATGATGTTAATGTTGTAAATAAAAGCGAGTTTCAGGAAATGTGCTGTGCAAATGTCAGGTGGCCATCCAAAATGTGGTATAGAAATTTGACCTGCGAAGTAATAGAATTCACAACATTGAATTCTGCACATGAAGCTAAAAATTTAGTTACAGGTAAAAGTATCGTTCATTAAACCAAAAGTTTGAGGTTATTTTTAAATCGTTTAGAATATAGTTGTCTGATCCAAATTCAATTGTCAATCTTTCAAATCATTATTATTAGAACCTCGATGAAGGCTTATAGGCATTATGGCTTTCATTGTTCTTGTAGAAACAAGGAAATAGTTTTACATTTTTCAACGCTTTGATATTGGTCAACACACAAATTTCGTTTATTACCAGCGATCTGTTGAACGGGCATTTGTTGAATGATTTAGTTATCTAATGAACAAGAAAATTACAATGAATTTTTTATAATTTAACTGTCAGATTAAGAAAACAAAGAAATAGTGATTACAAAGGATAATAAGGTAATAAATGGTTATTCTAAATATGGAAGTTATATTGTTAAATGCAAGATATTCTGGTTGGGACTACTAATACGTAATAGTTAAATATGATACAAATAGTCTCTTAGATATAATATCTCAAGATTGAATTATAAAGTCTAAACAAATTTGCCAATCGTTTTCCGACCAATTATGAATAACAAAAATCATATATGAAGCAATATGCTTGCTTCAATTTATGCATTCCTAAAATTTCATAAACTATAGCGATCTGACTATATTTGTAATAATTATAATGTGTTTAAACTTACTTAAGGTTATTCATCTGTTTAGCAATACTTTAAAAGAAAGATTCTATTCTAGCCCATTCTTTCCATGAACTACTGGGTTTCAAAGTCAAAACGCATACCAATTCTTTCAAATCCTTGACTACCATTCTTTTCTTAGCTTCTGATGTTACGTGAATCTCTATTTAACTTTTCGGTCTGTATCATAAT
Source organism: Trachelipus rathkii (assembly GCA_015478945.1). Taxonomy (NCBI): domain Eukaryota; kingdom Metazoa; phylum Arthropoda; class Malacostraca; order Isopoda; family Trachelipodidae; genus Trachelipus; species Trachelipus rathkii. The sequence continues at coordinate 24,734 of JABUQX010101847.1, forward strand.
TACTCTGTGAATCTTTTAGTAAAAACATATTACTAGTAAACATAATAATATATAAATAAATACTTTTCTATTTAATAAAATAACTTTATTCTTCCTAACTATGCTGATCACAGCTATTTTCAACTTTGACCAACTCTTTTCTTTAAACAAAGTTTCGGGCCTCTAGTATGGGTCTTCTCTCTCTTCCATAATTCTTAGCAACATCTTTTATGGAGCTTATTGACGAAATCCTAATCCACCATCCTCTCTTTCTAATTCACATGGCTACGGGCTAATGTAGATGAACATTTACATGTGCTGTAACCAACAACAATACACCATATAATAACTAACATTTACTACTATTTATAAATATAAGATTCGCTACTCCTTATCTTCTATCCTCATACTTTGAAGAACCAACAGATGCGTTGTAAATACGGTTTGGACACTAATTTCCTGGAAAGACTCTAAACATCTTTTATTCTTCCTTTCAGAAAACACTCGCTTTCTTCTACATTCATATATGGTTTTTCTCATACTTTAACACTAATTACTCATCTTACGATATTCTATCTTCGTGCTTATTAACATCTGTATCTCACTATTAAACTAGCTACACGAAACAAAATACTTTTTTTACATTTCAAAATTAAAATACTCTCCTTATATGGCTAATAAGCAGATCATTTGTTGATTACCTCATCAAAGTTATTTATAAAAGTAAATGTCACGCTTGGAAAAACGAGACTTATACATTTAAGGTACCATATAATTTGATTTCAAAATCGAAAATTCGGACATTGACTTGCTTTCCTAAAAAATAATATAATTCCTACCTTATTTAAATAATTTATCCCCAAAATCAAAATTTAAAATAATTAAAACCATTGCTAAATTTATCAAAGATTTCTCACGTCATACGATTTGAAAAGAGTTTATTGTGAAAACTATTGAACATAGAAGTCTGCAATTAAAATTAAAAAAATTAGAATTTATACTAAATTGACAAGGAACCCGCAAATTCTGCTTAACATCATCGCTCAGACCAAAACATAAAATTAATATAGAAGAGAGCGACTCCACATTTTATTTTGCAATCATACCAAGGAAAAAAAAATTATAATCAGTAATTAAATTTATTAATTAATAAAACTTTAAATAGGATCTGGAGACAATGATAGCTTGGATAATATTAAAGTTCCATATTATACTTTATCACTTCATAGCATATTATTATGGGAAACTTAAGATAGATAATGGATAAGTTTAACAACATACCTAACTATTTTTTAAAAATAATTTTATTTATGTATTTCATTAAAATTATTCCCTTTTGTTTTAGATTCTGAGGAGGTCTTACGTGATGTAGACGAAGTCAATTGTCGTGATGTATATTTGTGTAAATAAGTTTAATTTGTTTTAAAGGAATTTTAATATTGTAATAAAGTAAAAATTCATTAAGTAATAAATATGTATTTAAATTAATAAATATTGTAATGCAAGGGTATTAACTACATAATATATATAAGTTTACGTTTTAAGTAAAGTTTTCGTCTACAAAAATGATACCACGCAATACAATCGGCTTTCTTACTAGAACGAACATATTATATCTGATTTTAGAAAAAAACGTTTTAGCTAACATCAAGAGGTGTCAGTTAAAGTTCCTAAAGAAATGCTTGAGTAATTTGGTTATAACCCAGACTTTAATTCTAAATTTCTACATAACGCGAAAAATTAATTTCTTCGTTTCCCAACCACAAAAAGGCCGTTTATGGGAAAAAATTAAATGATCGTTAGTGAAATTCAAGCGAGTTTCAGGAATGTCAAAATTACGTTTTAATATTGTCAAATTGCTGTAACTTAGAACTCAATTCATAGAAAAATCACAACATACTTGAACGTCGGACAATGAGCTAAAAATTTAAGTTACAGCGGTAAAAAGTATCGGTTCTTTAAACCAAAAGTTTGAGGTTATTTTTAAAAATAGTTTATGGAGATAGTTTTCGTTACTGATCCAATTCATTGTCAGTACTTTCCAAATATACCTTTAAACTGCACGATGGAAGTTTTTAGCTATGGCCTTTTCATTTGCCTATTAAGAAAACCAGGATAATAGTTACATATTTTGCAAACGATTGTGATATTGGTCAATAAACACAAACGTTCGATCATTAACACGAATGATGAAAGGACATTGTATGTTGAATGATGTAAGTTTCCCAATGAACACAGGAAAAATTACTATGAAATTTTACAAAGCACTGTCAGATTTAAGAAAAAACAAGAATAGTTGTAAATCACAAGTTGATAAAGGTAATAAAATTGTTTATTCTCAATTATGAAGATTATATTTCTAAATGCAGATATCTGTTGGGATAACTACTAGCGTATATTAAAATCAAAATAGTCGTCTAAAATAATTCTCAGATGATTTAATAAAAGTTAAAAAAATTTTACACAACAGTTATCCCGACATTCATAATATCAACAATCATATATGACCTAATTTCCTCCCAATTTAATGGCTCTAATTTCTTAAACAAACCCCATTACGCCCTATATTTCCATAATTACTGTGTTATACTTATAAGTGATCTTCCTGGCTTTTCGTGTCACGTAAAACCTAATAGAAATTCTAATTCATCTTTTTCTAATACTGATTTCATATAAAGCATCAATTTTAATCCTTCTAACTCATATCTTTTTTAGCTTCGATGTTATCTTTTTTACTACTTCGTTCTGTTTCATTTACCTGATCTTTTAAGCTAGTTTATTAAGTATAGCTGCATAATAAATACTTTTCAGCTTTTAAAACTCTATTCTCTACACTCTCTTGATCACAGCTATTTCAACTTTGACAACCTTTCTTTAAACAAATTTCGGGCCGCTCCGTATGAGGTTTCCCTCTTCGTCTCGTATTCTAGCAACATTTTTATTGGAAGCTTTATATTGAAGCAGCAACTATCATATAGTGTTACTCAGCATCCTCTATTCTTTCTAATTCCATAATATCTAAACAATGCATCAGAATAAATCTTGACTCTTAATTCTCGTTACATTGACCCTTCTTACTATACAGTATGGGCATGCTTAGAGACTATTGTAAGAGATAAGAAAGTATGGTCTTGCGAGTTATGATAGCTTATACAAGCCCGACTACCATAAACAACCTGGTCATAGTAGTGCTCTCTGATAAGAATTAAAATTGAACGGACGCATGACGATGTACAATCTTACATATCGAACACGCAAAACAATTATTTCTCTATCACACTCTATCCGGGTTGATATTTATTTCCTGAAAAAATTCACTAAACTTAAAATTGTCTTAAGTATGATCACAGTTTTAACAGACAACCGCTGGTGATAATGAGTATACGAAGACATTCTCATATCTTATTCTTTTTTCAGTAGGTTTATAAACGTTACTAAATCTTGTTGAGAACACTCATAAAAGTTAGTGCTACGTCATTTGAGCATATTCTACTTTATGTTCTTGATTTGATGTGCTTTATAAAATCTGTTGTCCTCTCTATTTCAATCTTATGCTAACAGAAAAACAGAAAGATATCTTTTTTCTACAATAATGTTTCAAAAGTTAAAACCACTCTGAACTATATGGATCAGAAAAGTCATAAACTTTAACAAAGAGAGACCAGAATAAACTAATCAGAGTTATAAAGTCAGTAATAAGCCTAACACAAGATGACAAAGTATTACAAATTTATCATATGTCTATTGATATAATTATAGATTTAACGCTGAAACTACACCTCCCAAAAAACATTTGCTTTCAAAATAAATATAGAACCCTTAAAAGTAATAAGCCATCAAAATCAAAAATTATAACCATGCAATTTCACAAAAGAGATTATTACGTATTAGGTAGCGAAATTAATTAGCCAAAGTATGTGGGTTTAATACAATGTAGAGTGGCAAACTAGTTATCTACTTAGGTAAAGATAAATTACTCAAACATTAATAACAGATATTAACTAATTGATACACCCCAGTATGTTGAGCAGACAATTCCTGCTTTGAACCACTCGAGGGTCGACAATACTCAAACGGAAAATCGAATATAAAACAAATCCTTAGTAACAATTAGTACAAATTTGAGCGAGCCTCAACATTTTGAGTTATATTAGTTGATCAAGCAAACAGTTAAAAACGAATAGAAAAAACAATTTTTGAGAATCATATGTCATTTAAGTTAATTTCAATCTAATAACTTATAATATAGAGGACTCTTAGAGATTAACATGTGAAAGCTATGTATAAGTATGGAATGATGTCTAAATAAGGGCGAATGGCTGGTCCATCATGTAGTCATTCTTGCTAGAATTTTGGGAAACTTCAATAAGGAGACAAGGGATAGTTAACCATAAATAAAAGAACCAAAAGACTTGGAACTCATTTTTAAGATTTGTTGATTATATTAATTGATAGTGTATGATGAAATCTCAGTTAAAATTTTGACAAATTCTTTTTAATCGTTTCAACTTACAAAGCCTTATGCCACAGGGAATGTTATAAAGACGAAAGCTCAAATATGCGTTGCTGTTAGATATTTTGTTATTTATTATTATTTCTGGTATAAAGCAATTGAATGTTCTCGAATAGATTTAAAGGATTTTAAATACAAAGAAACTGGCCAAGAATAGTAAAAAACTTTTTCATTAATAAGTAGAATTAAATCTCATAATAATTAGTTTACATGCCAAGAGAATTTACAAACTACATAATAATTAATGTTCACATTTTAACACTTTAGACACTTTCAGTATCTTATATCTAGTATAATATATCATATATATATCTATTATTAATTATTGTTTTTATTCTTAAACTATACTGTAATATGATTGACTTATGGTAAATTTTATTGTCGAAAATATATTTATTCATGATCTATATGGTTCAATTATTGAAAGATATAAATCGAAGGTTCAAAATATAAACAATAATTTTATATATATCTATACGTATCTCTCTATAATAAATAAATCATAGTATTTAAATTCTGATGGGATATATTATAATATTATTACTATAATAAAAATTTTACAGCATGGTTGTATAAGTTGTATTTTTATCCGCAAATTGATATCAAGTTAGCCAAGATGATCTAAGTATCCTAAGTTTAAGGTAAAGAAAAAGGTGCTAGTTCCAGATGAGGTGTCGAGTTAGAACGCTGCTATTAGGCGTTGCAGAGGAAGTTTGGCTTGTGCGACGGTACTTAACATGAGATCAGCCTTGATTTATAAAATGGTTGCCTAATGCGCGCTATTGGCCTACGAATTGATAGTGCCGCCATAAGGGGCGCAGTATAGGCAGCTACATACGGTGGCGGCCATTCTAGACCAGCCTCCAGAGTTAAGTACAGATTGAAGTAAGATATAAGTACAGGTTAAATATTCAGATTAACTATATTTAATAAATTAGATACATATTAGATACGTATACATGTACAAATTAATACAAATTTATTTAAACTAATAAACCTATATAATTTATAAAGCTTAATATATATATATACGTATAATCATATATTCTTTATCAACGAATCTATAAAGTATATTATATTTAAGCTCATGGCAGTGAATAATGTTCACATGATCAGTTATATTGATGATTTTAATACCAAGTATGATTTTGAGGATGAGATGATTATGATACAATTACCGCGAATCAGGAATTTTGTAAAGAGTCTAGTGTAGATATATTATATTATATATATATACATGAACTCATGTACTGTTATTGAATTTACACTTAAATATTATTATATATATTTTATATAATATGATATTATAATATATAATATATACCATTTAAATATATATCGGTAATGGTCCTAATTGGCTGCTTAGGTGTAGAACAAACCGGGATGAACGTACTCGTTTGAGATGGTATTGACACATGAGTGTTACCTTGGAAATACATTTGCTCCATGACGATAAGCTAAAAGGAAACGCATCATTTCTTGTACCTCTGGACAAACTAAATGTACATTGCCCAGATTTAGTGTAGGGTGAGTACGTTTGTAACTGAGACTACTACCCTACACGAGGCCTCCCCGCTCACATTCGTGGTGCAGAGAGCAACCTGGGTAATATTTATACATAGGACTTATCTATGAGCTTGATGAATGGTATCTTCAAGGAGATTATATGTGTGCACATAAGCCTTTGAACAATGTATTTTGTATTATTATAATGGATAACTGCTGATAGCTCCATAGTTGGTATCTTGTGGTCATATTTGGAATTATGGTCCTAAGTGTGTGTTTGAATCGGTGTAATAACCCATTGTAGTTATGTAAGTGCTAAAAACCTTACGTAAGTTATATATATATATATAAATATTATATATAACGTTATTATAAATATTATATATCTACGATTATGATTTAATATATTATATATATATATATAGTAATTAGATCTTATAGTATAAATATACTAACATTATGTAGGAGATATGATAATAGTTTTATCTATAATATTATTAATTTAAAATTATTATATAACGATATTATATAGTTGATTTTTTTCTACAGTTAACCCACCCACCACAGGCCGAGTCCCTTTCAGGGGTGGGTCAGAAATAAATAAACAGAAACTCACGCATATCCCCTTGATCCTAGAGGCGAATCTCTCAGCGCTAGAGTCGCGACTTTGGGCGTTATAAAGAGAGGAAGATTAAATATATTGGAAAAACCAGAAAAGAGTCAATGAAGTTATACACAGACACAGCAGAGTAGCAGGAAAAAAGAGGCATTCCAAACGAACAATGTCTCGCGGCTTTCTACATAATGTAAACAGATCCTCGAGAGCAATAAATCATGACGAGAGCATGGCACCCTTGTACGCAGAGAGCGAGCTGCAATGGAAGGGAATGAGCGGCCCAACTCCCTAAGATCTAGAGATGTGAGTCTATACTAGAAAAGATCTATTTTTGAAAAAGTTAGTTTGGTTTTTTTAACATATCGTGCGCCAACGTCACTCGCAAGGAAGAATATGAGTGGTAAAGAATGTTTGAAAAGTAGCGGGATTCAGTTGGTACAGTTAAGTCTCTTAGCACTAATTAGAAGACTACGAAGTGAGCTACACTATCGACAATAGCTAGAGGTGGAGCGAGAAGTCCCCCCAATTCGACTTGAAACAGTGTTGATGTACCCAACAGGGCGAATAAGGCCTTATAATAACTGGGAGCATGCTGTAGCCAGAGCGTAAAAATAAATGTTCCCGGTGCAACCTGATCATTGAACTCTGAGTATTCTTTGATGTGAAGGCCTATTCTTAGCAATCATTGATATATGAGGTTTCCAAGAAAGTTTATAGTTTTATTGTTAAGAAAGATGTTTATGTTTATACACAGGAGAGTACGGCTTGTGAGCCGTCAAGAAATAGGAAATAGGGAGAGTTTGGGATGTGTCCTTGAGACGGGAGATGTAGGAGTAAGTTCTTGGTGAGTGATTATTGAAGAGTAGTTGAATTTGGAACATAAGATAAGTGGTGACAACGACACCGGGGACATGGCACATCCATGGATGGACAGAGGACTTGAATCGAAAGCTGAAGGACAGTAGCAACTCATATTGAAGCATATAAGCAGCGGAAGCACCTTTGAAAATAATGTATGGATGTTAGAGGAAGATTTTGTGAAATGGGGGTTTGAGTACTATCGGCTATAATGTGTGGTGAGCCGACGATGGAGTTAGGAAGTGGACATGTGAGGGAAGTATCATGGCTAATTAATGCAAATATTTTGCAGGTGGAACGTAATTGAGTTAAAGATGTTTGGAAGATGAGAATCGTGAAACACTTGCGGGAACTATGACCACACATTATTCTGGAAAATATGGGTAGGTAGTAGCAATAGTAGTCGTCCTCCCCATGTACAACGAACGTTGCTGATGTTGAAATTATAACTGAAGGCAAGGTACGCCTGGCTGGTGGTAAAGAAAGATACAAGGTTATGCTAAATTTTGCATTTAGGAGGTAGCTATAGAACAACAATATGAGATCTAGGTAGGAAACTCCATAAGAAGGAGCTTAGAGGAGGACAAAGTAATTACATGCGTTGCCACAGATCACATCCGGTTTGCGAAAGAATTTAGGAAATAGTCCAAGCATAATCGTTTCACACTGGAAGCGATGTATCTCCGCATATGGTTCCTTCAAGTTTAGTCGAAATCCATAAGATGATAAACTAATGAAAATATCGCGAATACGGATAATTAAAAGGATAGGTTAAAGGTTATGTGTGAATTCTCATTGTAACTGGGAGTAGTGAGGTTATGCCATCCGACTTAGCATATGACACGTAAAAGCCATATCTGATGATATTATGAAATTTAGAGGAGAGAACTGAGGAGTATTATTTTGAGGATGAGGCATGAGGAATGAGATGAAGTATAGAAGAAGTAGTTTTCAGAAGTGAATTATAGTCTGACTTATGAGTAAATAGTGATATTTTGAAAAACTTGTAGGAAGAAGACGAGTCATAGGGACGTATAGTTATAACGTATCAAGCATGGTGGCTTATCCTTTTCTGCGGGATTCACCAAGAATTGAGAGTTAACGTGGATCATATGATGGCGCAGGAACTTCAGAGCACTGGAGAAATGTAGTATAGGCTAATTAAGTACGACATATGTAGAAGGAGTATAAGAAGATGCTAAAGGAGTTGCACATAGAGCAAAGCATTCCACGTGATATGTGAGAGCAGTGTGACAGTTGACGAAGCCGAGGTACATTGCCGGCGTGATAAGGAATGGCTGGAAGATAATATATATATATATAGTATATAATATATATATATATATACTATATACTGTATATTATAATATAGATATATAATAATATATAATAGTCAATGTATATTATTTGTAATTTATATTATATGATAATATCATGATAAGTATGAGTATATATATATTACTATATTAAGTAAAAATTATAATTATCCGCTAAAGTATAGAGATATATATAGTAGTAGTATAACTATAATATTATATAATAATATGTATAGTATATAGCATGAGCTATATAGATAAGTAGTATAATGCATATATATCGATATTAATATATCATAAATATATATATATATATATATCATTATTATATATAGAGTATGATATTACTGATATATGATATATTATTCTACATTAATAGTTGATATATATATTGATACTATATTAATATATATATACTAATATATATATATTATACTAAAGCCCTGCTCGCGCGCGTGCAATTTACGACGATATATATAATATAATATATAATCGCATAGTATATATATTATACTAAGTATATATATATAAGTATAATATATATAATAAAATATATAGTATGTATATATATATATAAATAATATATCGCGTACGATATACCATTATAGCTATATATATAATATATATATATATATATATCTTATATAAAGTATATTCATATTATATATGATATATGGTATATCAGTATGATAGTGTATCAGTTAAGGCTCCGCTGTGGGGCCCGCCAACGTATATTTTGATAGTTCAGCAAGTTTCAAAAATGACCCAACTATAAAAATTTGTGTTTTTGTTTAGGTAGCATTACTAGCTCACTAACTAAAGCTGTTTTTTACAATAAGAATATTCATGCTTAGATAGTTTTTGGATTTTAATTATATCCAAAAAATTTGTAGCAATATTTTAACAATTATGTTATTAAATTATGTTTGTTAGGGTCAAAAAAAACAACAAAACAAAATTTTTTAAAATTTTGCTGTAATTAAAATAGGTAACTGATATTTAAGCTGTAATTTATTAAAAGAACTGGGATCACATTTTATATATATTATATATTAAGCTTTTATATAGTATAGGTATATAACTATATATATAATACTGCTAATAATAGGATATATATCTATAGATAAGTATATATAGTCATTATATATGGGCTTACTGATACCTATATATTATTATATTCATGAACGGGATAGAGTATAGATATAGCTTTCTCGCCCATCTATCGGTAAGCATGGTCACGTCCCGCCTGTGTATCGGCGTGCCTTACCGGGGACCCGCATCAGTCTGCCCGCTGGCTGTCCAGCCCGCGCTAAGAAGCGCTGCTGGGTCCGAACGCGTGCATTGGCGCAGGATTTTGCTTGTCTGTGGCTGGTCATAGCTCCACTTAGCCTCCTATGAGTAAGTAGCCATAGATCCCAGCGTAGGTATAGAGTAGTTATCATAATGATTAGCTATACTTCATATATATTATACGCTGATATAGTATTGATATATTCTATTAGACTACGTTACTAATCAATATTACGGCCTGGATAATGTGGCTAAATATGGACTATGCCCAGATGCGGCTCGCGACGTGATATATATTATAGAGCTCTATACACACAATAATATGTTTGTCATTGCACACTTAAGAACTATACATATATAATATATATATATATATAGTATATATATATATTTATATATATATATATACTATATTAAATATATATTATCCTATCAATATGATATATATATATGAAATATTATAGTAATATATAATAGCTATAATATATATATATATAAGTATATACTTATATATATATATATAGTATATATATATATAAGTATATAGTATATATATATATTATATATCATATATATAGAGGTAGTACTATATCTAGTACTAGTTATATATGCATATATATATATGATATAATATTAAAGTAGTATATTATATTATATATATATGATATGCATGATATAGTAGTATATCTATGATGAATATAGCTACTATATATGATATATATGATATATATTATTAATATATATATATATAATATTATATATTGATGATGATGTATGGCCCGCGTCACTGCTCTCCCAGCCTCCCCTCCTTTGGGTTTCCTCCTTCTCTTATTTCTTACTTTTATGTCTAGTTTCTTCTTCCAAGAGACCTTGATTTTCGGCTGATCGGTTGATTGGACAACTTTTTTTCCTTCTTCTTATTACTGCTGTCTCAATGAGTGGTCTGTTTACTCTCAGGTTCTGCCTTTATCTCCTAGCTTTATATCTAACTGTTTCAGATTATCAATTGACTTCTTCATCCGCACATTCACAAACTCATATGCGCATCCCGCATCGCAGTATTCGCCGAATGACACGCTGACAACCGGAGTGTCATGTCTTACAACACTCATTTGTTCAAAATATTCTGCTTCTTATGCTTACTGAATAGAGATTGCCTCGTTCTAATTTGCCGATTCTATCCGCTGTAATTCGCGGATAGTAGATTGCTTATCCGATTGGGGGTCATTCTCGAAGCCATTTCGTGAAGAATCAATTCTTGCTTAAAACTCAAACTGTTTTTCAACATGTCCCTTCTCTAAACACCTTTTTTTAACTCTTTTCGCTCAGTGGTTTTATGCGACGGTTCTCCCTCGTTGCTCTCCTTGTTTGACAATTAAACATTTTCTTCGGCCCTTCAACATAAACAAAACTAGTTTTTTGGAAACCCTCACTTTTTTCCACAACGATGATTGAGGGTGGCCCTCAAAGGAAACTAGGATGTTCTGTTTGTAGACGCGAGACCTGTGTTTTTCCTGCCTTCTCGAGTTACATTCGTTCCAGCTATGACCAGAGGGTCTCATCGCCCTTGTGGAGTAAATGTTCTCCACTTAGCTGGGAGGACTCATGGTTTCACCCCCGCTTTGGACAAGGGTTCGAGTCAAGAAAGCCAAAAGGCTGTATAACCTTTGTTTCTGTACTTTCGCACTTCACTTGACCCTACTTGCGCTGGCGTGATCGTTGGTAAGCTTATATCATCTTTTCTATAGGTACGCGGCAGCGGCAGGTGTTAGGGGAAGGGGAACTATAGCACTCGCGTGACCACTTGCAACCTTTTTTTACGACCGCGCCAGACTAAGCACAAAGTGGTGCCTGTGTCCTGCGCAGATTGTTCGTGTAGATATGGCTAACCCGGTCCCAAGCTAGGTTCGCATGCAGTGCTTTCCCTTCTTTCCTGGCCACCGCGATAGCGTCTTCTTCTGTGGAATCGTAGTTCTAGTCCACACTGTTTGGTTTCCTGCTGTATTATTTAATTTCTCCCGTCACTTTAAAAGCCATGCGGGTCTGTGCGTCATCTTGCGTAATTTGCGCCTAGCGGATGTAACAATTTGGCGGTGGCAACCGACCCCCTTTGCCGAATAGGGCTAGTGCCGTGACGTGGTGGCTTTGAGCAATGTAAAATGCTATGCTATAGTTAGGATGGGACGGATGTCAAAAAATTTGCGACTGTCGTTGCGATGCGGATGCGGAGTGCGGATGGCTTAGAGGATGATGAAGGAAATGTGGATTCTTAGAAGAAATGAGGCATGCGGATTTTGGCGGATGGCGGAATCTGATTGCGGATCGTTTACACCTGTCTTGTGAACGTTTTGGAAATTTAAAAAATTATATAGTATATATATATATATATAGTATGATTTATTTATAATAGTATATACTATATTAGTATATATAATATATATATAGTATATATATATAGTATGATATATAATATATTATATATATATAGTCTTATGAATATAATATAATATATATATATACTATATTATATATAGTATATATATATATATAATATGAGACAGGGTGATATCGTGTTAATGATTCGGCCCGGAAAAAATTCAAGGTATGATATTCCTTCACCAAATAAGTTAATGTGGTCAATAACATTTCCAACCCGAAGAACACGCTCGTTTCCAAAATACAAGGTTGATGAAACCTATTTTAAACATTAGTTACACCATAATAGTATAAACTAATATTTGGGAAAGGTTACACTCAGAAGCCAATCTCATTTCCATTATTAATTCACGATTCTATGAAGCTAAGAGAACTACAACATACATTTACTGCAAGAGAACCTGACCGAAGAAAATATAACAAAGAAGATAGTCACGAAGACAATGGTGCACTATAGGCTATAAACAATGTTTGACAGAATGTAGACCCAGCCGGGCCAATACAGGGGTCTATGCTTCCTGGCGACGCATTGATTGGGGACCGCGTTCAATGATAACCTATGATACGCCTCGTGTGTGTGCCCGAATTGGGGTCACGGAATGCGATTAGACGAAGCCTAAACTTCTGTACGGGACTCTTTCATACTGGCGCGGCGGCAATAAAGCCAAAGCAGAGGGACTTCAGAGAGGTGATTCTCAGGCTGACCCACAGAAAGAAGCATTCAATTGCACTGTTTAGAGTTCTTGGTGAGATCCGCTGAGGCC
>JABUQX010101848.1:12500-17500 GCA_015478945.1 Trachelipus rathkii
GCGGATCTTAAAATAATAGAATGAGGATGCGGATCGCGACGGATGCGGATGCGGATGTTTACTCTTTGAAATTTGAATTAAAAATTATATATATATTATATAATATTATATATATATATATCTATATAAATATATATACTCTATATATATATATATATATAATATATATATATAATATTAATATATATATATATATATATATAATACATATAATTGATGGGCTGAATATGTGAATTATATGTTAATTTCTACATCTTACATTTTTCTCCCTAGTCAGGCTTAAGAGCCTGTCGTGGGGCAACCTCCGTTCATATTTCTATCGGATCATACGATCACCGATCAGCTATCCATGAGAATCTGTGGTTTTCCTCAGAATCCTTCTATGTGTCTCTCACACCTCTTCCGCTGTTTCCCCTCGGTCTCACTCCTCCGTGTTCACTACCTCGGTCTCCACTCTCCACCTCACCTGCTGGCAGCTTATCTCTCATCTCTCTTCTCCTGATCTTTTCAGGTGTCCACATCTCAGTCTGGCTGCGTCCATATTCTTTATTCTTCATGGGTTTAGCACAACTCACGCTCTACCTCATGTCTGTTTCTCACATCTACTCTTCTCGTTCTTTTCTAATTCACATTACGTCCTCAACCATTCATCTCGCTGTCTGAATTCTACTCTCCTCTCTCTCTGTAATGCTTCACATGTCTCTGCATATACAACAGTATTGGTGTACACTATATTAGATATATCCTCTCGTAATATTGTCTATCACTCTTTGTTCATATATTTATCTTTCAGAATGGGGTATACTGCTCTTACAGTCCTGCCATTCTGACTAATCCTGCTCTATATTTTCTTTGGCACACCCCCTTCTCTTCCAAGTACTTCCTAGATATTTATATCTATTCCAAATTTTTATTCAATTCTCTACATCTCATTATACCTCATTAATCAACTCCTCTCTGCCTCTGTTTCTACTATTATTTTGTTTTTCACATCAATTAATCCTGTTTTCTCTCAATTTATTCCGCGTAAACAAAACCATTTGCTTCAACTCTCACCATCTCCACTCCAACACGCTCAAATCATTTTGCATATCGCATGATTGTCTCCCTCAATCTCTTTAAACTCTCTTTTTTACCCTTTATGAATGTGATCCAAATACTTTATACAGTATCGGCGACAGACACTAACTGCATTACTCAGTTTTTACCTGCACATTCACGTTTTTTTATCTGTCTTACTTACTTATGCTATCCGCTATGTACTTCATTACTTGCACTTTATAGTCCTGCCTCCAACTTAATATCTCTCGGAACTCTCCAGCTTCTCTCTGGTAACAGAATATGCTTTCTTCAGTCTATGAAGGCGATATATGCCTTCTTATTGTATTCATGTTTTTTTCTGTAATCATTCTTAATGGCAAATTAAATCTGTTTAGTACTTCTACCACTCTGTACCATGATGCTCTTCATCAATCTTGGCTCTATTTTGATCTTAATTTCTTTCTAATATCTTTCATATAATTTCGGCCATGTGATTCATTTTAGTGAATCTTCTATAATTTTACAATTTACTGTCGTCCCTTTACTTTATAATGGGAACTATTGTTGACTTCCAATCCTTATTTGGACTCTAACTCTCACACCCAACACTGTTAAGATTTCAGCATCAGGCTTTCAGCGCCTCTCCTCTCCTCAGCACTCAATATTTAATCCCATGCTCACAGGAGTTTTTTCCGCTTCATTATTCCTTATGGCTCCTACAATTTCTCTCGTTATTACTGCTCCATCTTCTACCTCCACGTTTTCTCTCTCCTTTCTCTCTCTCTTCCTCTTCCGAATGCACTTCCACATTCAACAACTCATGCAAAGTCTCTATGCCACCTTTTGTTTTTTATCCTGAATGGTTACAATGTTTTCTCTTCATTTTTGTCTTGAATATTACATACTTAACTATTTCGACTCTCTACTATACAGTCTCTATGCCAAATATCTAAAGAAATTTACTTCTCTTGCTTTCTTCATATCATTTCCAATCAGTTTCTTTGCTAGTTCTAGGCCACCTCCTCCTTTGCCCTCCTCTTCACTCTCTCCGCTTCATTTCTTGCTTTCAGCGCACGGCTCTAGATATTATATATATATATATATTTAATTATATATATTATATATATATATATTTATATATTATATTATATATATTAATATATATATATTTAATTAATTCTATATTAATATATAATAAATATATAATTAATGATTATATATATATATATATTAATATATATATATTATTATATATATATTATATATATATATATAATAATATATATATTATTTATTATATATATAATTACTTATATATATAATTATTTACATATAATATTATATTATATAGTAAATATATTATATATATATATATTATAATATATATATATATATATATATATATATAACATATTAAATATTATATATAATATATATATATATATATAATATATAAATTATATTATATATATAAGTATATATATATATATATAATATATATATATTTAATTTACATATTTATACTAATATATATATATATATATTATATATATATTATATATATAGTTATATATTTAACTTTACAAACTTTAACAAATTCAGTCCGAGGAAGGGTCAGACATGTCAGCGGGGCCAGCCTCTTCTGACACTTCTCTATCTCCAAACTCATCTTCCTCAGCTCCTGCATCGACGGCAATCCATGTTTCTCAATGAGTCTCACGAGCTTTCCCATCTCTTCCTAGGTCTTCCTCTTGGTTCATACGTTTCTTCCGGTCTCCATGCCATCTCTTCTTGGCCCACTTCCCTCTGCATTCTCTCAGATGTCCCACCACCCAATCTGGCTGCATCATCTATTCTATATAGATTCACTCAACCTCTTCTCTTAATTCTTTCGTTTCTCAGTCTGTCTTGTTTCTTCTAGTCTTTCCCATTATCGGCTCTCAAAACGTAGCATTCCGGCGGACTGTAATTCTACTATCTCTCTTGTGGTCGTGCTCCATGTTCTGCTCATATAGTAAAATCGGTGTTAACACACCTTCAAATATAACCCTTTTCATTTCCACACTCATTTGTCTATCTTTCATGGAACACTGCTCTTCTGCTCCCCATAATGAGGCTATCTACTTGTGATCTCTTGTACATTTCCCTCTTTCAAATATCACAAATACTTACATTTCTCCACCAACTTTATCTCAGTCCCTCCACCTCTATTCTCAACTCTCTCCCTCCTTCTTCTCTACTGACCACCATGATCTCCGTCTTTTCTGTATTTATAGTCATGCCGGCCTCTCTCAGCCTGTTGGCAAAACTTATCACTACATCTCTCAACTGTCTTCTCTTCGCTCGCACGCCAAGTCATCCGCATAAGCAAAATATCGTCCCATCTCGCTATCTTCTCACCTTCTTTAGTCGACTGACCTCCGCTAATCCAACGAAAGGTTCTGACAACACGCTTCCTTGTTTAAAAGCCTGATATTCACTGAACCATTCCTTATTCCTCAATTCTGTTCTTAACATTAACATTTACTATTCCTTGATACAAACTTCTCCGAGCTCCTCTCAACTTTCTACCCACTACATATTCTCTCTCCAGCACTCCCCCAGTCTCTCTCTAGGCACTGAATCGAAAGGTTTCTTCAGATCTATGAAAGCTATATATGCTCGTTTGTTAATCATACCTTTTCCAACGTAATTCTCCTAGCGAACAATAGATGCGTCGTGCATTATTCATACCAAGTCCTTTAGCTAAACAAGCTGGCTTACTATTCTCACCTTTACTGCTAAAACTCTCTTATATCTTTTTACCATATCGTTCTACAATAACCTCGTTTAATCCATCATTGTCAACTTTTCCCTTATATATTGGCACTATAATTGACTTTACCCATTCTTCTTGTACTTCGCTCTCGTTCCAACACCCAACAAACATTTTTAAAAACATTACCTTCATTTTCTCTCCTCCCTCTTTTATCAATTCTATGGGTATCCCATCTTCACCCGGTGCTTACCGTTCTTCATCGCTTTCAGAGCCACCTGCTAATTCTTTCATAGTTATCTCCTCATCTCATTTCCTCTCCTTACAATCTCTCTATTTCCTCCTCCCCCTGTTCATTCACACTTAGCAGTTCACTGAAGTGCTCCGTTCCTCTGTTTGTGTCTATTGATTTCACCAAAACTTCTTGCTTATCCTTGATGTTGCACATTTTCCTCTTTGATCATCTATATGTTTTTTGCCAGTCTAAAAATTTTCTTCCTTTCTGGCCTTCCATCTTCCATTCATTTCTTCCGCCTCTCTCTTGCAGACTCTTCTTTTACTCTTCTTTTCATCTCTCTGCATTCATTTCTTGGGTTCCACATATTGAGCCCTTGTTTGTACAGTTCTATTTTCAGCAACTTCTCATCAATACGTTTTTCCTACTTTATTGCCTCCTTCACTTCTTCAGTTCACCACTTTGTGTGTCTTTTTCTTCGTTCTCCTACCATCTTTTCTAGGGTGCTCTCTGCTACCCCTTCTTATCGTTTTTGTATCTCCCATCCTCTCCTACTCGCTTCTAATTGTTCTAAGTCTCCCTTTTTTTTCTAATATAATACCATAGTTTTTCATTCAAAATCTCTTACAGTTAATTATTCTACTACCATTTCTCTTTTTTCTTACTAAGCTTCATCCCTGCTCTTTCAAAATCAATTCATCAAAATCTATGATCGAATCATTGTTATCCAAGGTATTACTTAACTTCCTTATTATCTAACTATCAGACCGATATTATATAGTCTATAATAGATCTTTGATCAAATTCTCTGTGTGTTGTTCATCTATACCTTGTGAACTATGTGAGTCTTCGTTGGGAAAAAAATTATGATTTTTTAGTCCTTTCAGACAGAAATCCATCAGGCATCTTCCTTCAATATTCTTATCTCTCTCCATACTGTCATCCATTGTTCTAATCATATTTCTCCTT
>JABUQX010101848.1:22500-27500 GCA_015478945.1 Trachelipus rathkii
TATGTCATTTGAAGGAGTAAATTTCCATATTTCGTGGATCTTTTTGATCTCATAGCCTTTCTTTACAGCTAATTCCAACTCAGGACTGCAGTATACACCTTTTAGCATACGCTGGTTATCGTTGTGTCTGCATTTGCCTTCATAGCCGGATGCGCTGCATGTTCTACAAAGTGAAAATATTAACCGATTGTCGTAGCGGGCAGGGAGGACAGGAGTGTACAGATTCTTAGGAGGTAATACCGAAACATACGAGAGACCGAAATAAGTGGTATTCATTTCTTGGACGAACTTTTCTATGGAAGGAAGATCCCTGCCTACAAGTTTCATAGGTGTACCTGCTGGAAAGGGTTTTGTTTTCTGGACAAAAGGATACAATGAAGTGAAATCTAGGTACTTCAATTGTACGCCTTCTGTTGGTGGAAAGTAATAGACGAAGGGTTCTGTACGACCCCCGTACAAAGCTTCACCTACCTCTAGTTTCGCATTTGCAAGTTCATTTCCAATTGATTGCACATATCGGCCTAGCTTCTCAGTCCGTGTTTCATCGTTGGTGTTTACAACAGTGACCTCACACTCTTTTTTCATTTTCGCCCATTCGCATTCCCATATTCTAATAACCTCGTAACCTTGGGCTTTATAATCTGCTTCTTGTCTCATGGTCTTGCTATACCTATCAAGACTTGACACGCCATGGAGACTTTCTAAACCTCTCTTACATGCTTGGTGCCCATGAAATACACAACCATGGAAGAGTAAGACAATCTTCTTCATGGTTGTTCCAGTTGGAGGAGGGGGGTGCCTGTTATTCAATTCTATCGTTTGTTC
Organism: Trachelipus rathkii; assembly: GCA_015478945.1. Taxonomy (NCBI): domain Eukaryota; kingdom Metazoa; phylum Arthropoda; class Malacostraca; order Isopoda; family Trachelipodidae; genus Trachelipus; species Trachelipus rathkii. The sequence goes on from JABUQX010101848.1 coordinate 23,326, forward strand.
ATTGACGTTGAGTTGACGGGAGGCTAAGAACTCATTAAGGTCAAAAGGCACGTAGTCTTCAGCTGGAATTTCAACGTAGCCATCGGGCTTTAGGTACCTGTTTTTGATTTTAAATTTACGCTCGCCACCATTCCTTGCATGTTCGATTCGATAACCCTTATACATCTCCATGAACGTAAGCCATTTCACACCATCATACGAGTAGTTTGAATCATCAGTACGACCTATATGAGCCAGTGTATTTTCAGGCATATAGTGCATTTTATATACCATGAACGATAATGCAGCAATGGTAGAACAATCAAGTAGACAGTCAACTTTATGATCCTTAAGGAAGATACCCCTGAATTTCTCGAAGGATTGACGAAGAATATTAACATCTTGAACGCAGTACGCTGTACACTCCTTCATGATATCGTAGTCCTTATTGTTAAATGTTTGATACCAACGTTCAAAATCAGCCTTTTCACTGTCGGACATGTGATGTGTCTCAAAGGTTTCCTTAGCCGGAATTTTTCCCTTGTAATTTATATTCTCGAGGGTAAGAAAACGGTAAGGAAAGAATCCTTTAGAAAGCTCACCTGTAATACCCATGCACTTAGGTAGTTTTTTCAGTGCACAGGGCATAAACATTAACGTGTCCTTAAATTGAATATTGTGGTTAGCTGTCATAGTTATAATTTTGGTTCCGCGTTTCACAGGGTTGGAAGATATGGAATGAACGGTAGGTCTGGCAAGCAGTTTGCTATAAACAAACTGATTGTCGAACTTACCGCCATTATGAGCTGCAACTAGAATATTTGTCTTCTTGTGTTTTTCAGCAAATCTGAATATATAGTTGAGAAATAGATCGACAGGACACTTCTCATACTCTTCTGTTGCTTCCAAATTCAGCTTGAATATTTCAGTTCGGCCAGTTCCACAAGTCTCACACGGGGATGAATTGTCTAGGTCTTTCTCCCCGCAGTTATTGCATACTAGCATACTCACTAGAATATACGGTAGCATGTCCGTTTTTATGCGGCCTCCTTCCTCTTCACGAGTATTATGATTATAGGTTTCGATATCATAATAAAATGTAAAGGTGGGCTTACGCTTGGCGAAGGCATCATCTGTTGGAACCTTGATTTTCTTCATGAAACATTTATGGTTATCGCCTTCTATTCCATACTTCTCATCGCATACTCCACATTTAATATGCATGCAGTCATGTTGGTGTTTGCCCTGTTTATCAGCTACTATCTCATTATCGCATAATGTACACACGTTAAGGTATTTACACGTGAGCTTTTTATGCAATTTAAGACAAGCCTCATTATAGAAATCACGATTGCATTTATCACAGTGTAAAAGTGTAGATGTATCGCCCTGTTTTCCTTTACATTTATAAGTTAGACATTGTCCGCACCTGTATTCAGTGCATTCGTTTTGTAAATGATTAATTAAATGGTCTGTGAAACTATAACACTGATGACAAAAAACAGGTCCATGGACATTCTTAGGAACTACACTGCCTAGAGCTATCTTGATAGAGTCTCCTGGAAAAGGATAATAATAATGGGTTTCCTCGGAATCATATCCTATTACAAAAAGAGGTAAGTCCCTATTCTGCTCGTGAGGCTTAAACATTATCTCGAGTTTACCGTTCTCATCTTTAGTAAAAACAAATATCCTACACTCTAATTTTTTCTCTATTACTGCAAAATCCTCAGCCTTTAGGGGATCTTCATAAGTCAGACCGCAATGAGTTGCGATCTCTTCACCTATTTCATGTAGATTATTAGGATTAAAATTTTTTATTTTAGGTGCAGACTGCCCTGGTTTTTTAGGTACATGAGTGTGGAGCTTATAGCAGGCAGCTATAGCTCGGAACCCACATCCTACACTTGTTCTTACACTCCTATCATCGTTGTTTATACCTAATTGTACTTTATTAACATCTTTATGTATAAAGTTCACAGAAGAAGGGTCAATTGGGCCATTTCCCTCTGGATTATGACATATCTGAACATCTACAATGAAATCGTCCAACATGGCTTGGTCACCAGACTGAAAGAGTTCTAGGAAACGGTCCGACAAATACTTAGCCAGATTTGGGCGGGACATCATTTCATGAGGAATTCGTATATGGAATTGACCTCCATTCCTATCCGTAAAAAGGAAACCTACCCGGAGGGTATACTCTCGATATGTCACTCCTCTTCTTACCTGCTCTATCACGCTGTGTATGACAGCTACTAGTACCTCATTAATGTCCCGAGTACCGTTAAAGATCCGCCTGGTATCGATACGTACTCTGAAGCGGTGCTGATCGATAATCCCTGAATTACGCGTAGATCCTTCACGTGTTACAACAATTCTGTAGAGAAAGGTGCAGGTGGTTCATTCATCTCCTCCTCACTCATCGTCATGACATACCTCTCGCGTGAAGGAACCGCAACAGCCTCGTCTCTACAATCCGTCCCAGGATTCCCTTCTGGTTTTTAGTTTTTCTGGAAAAAGAATGAAAATTCATAAACATATGTGTAACATACTATCATGTAGCAATATTTTTTTCAGTAATATTTTTTCAGTAATATATAGAATAATTAGATTGTAACTTACCGACGATGCCGAAGTTGGGATATTCACTTCAGATAAGGGAACGGGGGCAGCTGCACTTGTATTTGGAGATTCACCATCATTTAAGTCTGATTGTTGAGCCACTCCAGATGATTTCTGTTGAAAGGAGAAAAAACCACGTGTAAGCTAAATGTAGATTGTTATAGGGATGATATATACGTATTCCAGAATTTGAAATATGCTTACCTGTCCTTGTTTTCCCGTCTCAACTTTGAGAGACCTAGAAGCACCTGATGCGGCCTGGCGTGTATCGCTTGGATTGGATTTACCATCCACGGCATCACGACCTGTTGACTCAGTTTGGTTTTGGACTTCTACGATACGACGAAGTCTGCGACGTTCAAGTTTGGAGATCAACCTCTTCTTCATTAGGACGCGGGTTTCCCTACTGTAATCTTATAGAGGCGAAAACATGGTATGTAAATATAAAAACAAAATGTAGATTGTTATAGAACAGCTATAGAGATATATAGGAAAATCATGTATTTAAATGCACATACCTTTCCTTGATTTCCCTCGCCATGTTGGCCGGTACCAGCTTCTTCCGTAACACTGACTGATGCTTCTGAGCTGATTCGTTCCTCATTATTCCGTTGAAGTTTACGTCGCTCGAGTTTCGATATCAGTCTTCTCTTAACAGGACTAATTGCATCCCGTCTACCTCCGACTTTATTGACACATTGGCCCTTGGCTGTTTCAACATTAGCACACTGTAATGAAATAACAATATAAGTATATATTTATATAAAAGAATATCTATTGTAATAACGTCTATGAATATAATAACGCTTAAGAAATAATATAGAAACTTACTCTAGGCCGAATCCTATTATCAATAGCTTGTGGATTAAGAAATAAGTTCATCTTTCTCTCAGCTTCAAGTAGAGCTCGCACACATTCCTCATCATTATCCGTAGATATATCAAGATCAACTCCCTTAGTGTCCACTGGTACAGGACTGGGTATTTCGTTCTCGGTCTGTCTAACCACCTTACGCTGTAAATAAAGGTGAATATATATATATATATATATATATATATATATATATATATATATATATATATATATATATATATATATATATATATATATATATATATATTATAATAATAATAATTAATAATTTAACGTCACTTACCCTTTTGCATGGATTGGTTGTATTCTGTCTTTGATCATCACATGCTTCGACTGCATTTTCATAGGTCCGCACAGCTTCCACTAATTCCACCTCATCGACTACTTCCGCGAGTACGGTATCTGATACAGTTTCTCCATCTCCACTGAAAGTACGTTTTAAACCACGTTTTTGATTATCTGCAGACATATTATCGTTTTCTTCTACAATTCTTTCCAAAGAGTGTAAAACACTGAAACAGAAATGAATATATAATATATATATACATATATTATTACATTAAATTAATATATAAATATATATATATATATATATATATATATATATATATATATATAATATATATTATAATATATATCTTATTAATTAATTTTTAATTAAAATTATTTACATTAATAATTAAAAATTTAAATAAATA
>JABUQX010101848.1:32500-36815 GCA_015478945.1 Trachelipus rathkii
CATCCTGGTATAGGTTTCTTTTTCCAGTCTCGAACTAAGTCTGAGACCAAGTCTACTATATTTGATCCTTGAAGGGGTTGATCATTAACTACAATCTGGCCTAATTCGTTCCAATTTAGCTGGTCTTTTAAGGTATCATATAATGCGTTACCTTTATTTTTCAATGTAGGAGGTAAGCTGTTTTCTAAAACCTTTTTAAAATCCTTTCTTTCATAGTCACGTTGTGAAACTTCATTTGAAATGGGTCGCAATCCTGTATACTTGTCTTTGACTTCTAATAATTTTTGTAATATTTCCTGATACTTCAACCTTTTCTCGTCTATATTAACTTTTGAAGATAATATTGTCGACAAATCTTCTTCAATATTACGTATTTGCTCAATTCGGGGATCCAGTAGTGTTTCGGGAAGAGGTTGGGGAATAGCCAGAGAATTATCCTGTAACTTTGTATATTGATCGATGGACATTACTACGGCCTTTCTTTCATTCTTACGTGTGATCCCTGCTAACAGATTAGACAGCAACAGGCCAACTACAGAAACGTAATGGCAGGAAACCCCACCTCCCTTGCGTAACAGTTTCTTTTTATGCTTTAAATTCTTATTCTTCTTAACTTTGCGGACAAGCTTACGAATGATGTTGCTGTGACGACGTAACTTTCTCTTCTGACCAGTTTTCAATGGTATAACGTTTTTTATCATATTTAAGCAGATCTCACAGATACAGTTTACAAATGCAGTGTTTTTTAGTAATTTCTCTTTTTCTTTTTTACTTAGTTTCTTATAATTTTTCATCAACGGTAAATATTTCTTTATCAACATTACTCAGGGATATAAACAGTTCATTTTCGGAAGGTAGAATGTTGGTGCGCCGGAGTAACACTCTGTACGTGTTTTTTAGGGTGAAGTTCACACATCAAATAACCGTGGGGTTTCGAAGTAACCTCTTTATATACTTTTAAGAACTCTTTCCTTTGAAGGGGGAACATTTGGCTGGCTAGCACGTTGATCTGACTCATGTCCCTTCTCTGACCGAAAAGAATCAAGTACTGGGTATTCAGGGAGATACTACGCATATGTTTACTTTGATGGAAGATGTTCTGTGTAATAAAGAACACTGAAATATTTAGATGGTGAGAATAAACAGTAAATGTTTCTGCTACCTCAATATTCAACTTGTGCATGAGATCGTCCAATATTATAACCTTATGTCCTTTTATATCCTCTAACGATTTTACGTCATAGATGCCTTCATGAAAATGAATAAGGTTTTTATATTCGTTAAACTTTGCTTGAAATACGTTATAACACCATATTATTTTCACTGGAAGCTCTTCAAATATCTCTAATTCACTTAATAATTTTAGTATCGGCAAAATGTTTTGCCACACCCAGTTGGACCGGCTATAAGACATGTTGCAAGGTGTACGGAACATGAATTTATACACGTCCTCCATGATTGGTAGCTTCATTAGTTTCAGGTAAGGAGTAGTTAATGCCATAGATTTCCTTTTTAAATATATTTATATATAGCCCTAAAGCCCCGTTCTACGATTATTTCAAACGTACTCTTTCGAAAGCTTTACAAATATGCCACTCGTTCAGGTCGTTTTCCAATAGGTATTCTCTTAGTACATCCACCCCATCTCCTAATATATAGGTAAAAAGATCACGTATAGAAATCATAGTATGTTTATTTTCTGGTCCATCAGTGTAAATAGAACCGCACCACTGTTCTTTAAACATTGAAATAAATTTATACACATCTATGGAACTCAAGAAGTATTCAATAATATCTTCAGAGTTACCCGTAAGCATTTTCTTAAATGTATAGTATTCCTCATACAGAATATAATGCGATGTATTTACGTGATTACTCAACATTTCACCCCTTTCACTCTGTAATAGGACCCTCTTGCGAATCTCGGTCATATACTTCAACTGTTGTATTCCTGTAATAAAGAAGCCGAAACGGGTTGGTTTAAATGTACACGTGTTATACGCTCTCCATACTCTTACTTCCATTCTGATTATGTTATGTTTCATTGAAGGCTCGATAGTGAGTTGTTTAGGTTTCCTTGTCACACTCTGGCTGATAACTACTTTTGCTCCGAATAATCCTGAATGCTTATTAATGTTGTGCGAAATGAATGTTTCGGCATGTAAACATACATTAAGTAGTTCTTCTGTATTCATAAATACCCTTTGGTTACTATAGTTTGTATGGTGACTAGTACACGTGTAAAAGTCACTAACCAATCGGTCCTTTCTTTTATAAACAAATCGAAACTTCCGCAAGTCTGGCAGATTTTCCATCCACTTGTATCGGTCCTGTATAGAGAGATGAAACGGTTTAGTTTGTGCATGTTGAACCGTCAAAATAGCAAGGTTCCTTTGCGTGAAGGTTCCGCTACACTTCCTTCTTAGCTTAATAGGTTACAAAAGGAACTGAGGGCTCATCAGAATAAATATATCCTTATCTGGAAAGTATATAAGAGGTGTGGTGTTATATTCTAGTCATTCTTAGGAAGAGCTTTTGAGCCCGCAACAGGATGCATTTCTAACCATAGTCGCGTCCTCATGGCTGCTTTAATCAGAATTAAATCTTTTTTAATGTTCCGCCAACCAAGTTTAGTGTGCTTAATAGCAATTACGTGTCTATCAATCACTCACTCGATTACCAATAGCGATGCGCCTTTAGAGTTTATAGTAACTGGCTCAGGGGACTTTTACATCGATCCCTGTGACATCCATTTATACTTGAAGGTGAAACTTCTATCAGCAGATGGAAGCGATCTACCTACCTCCGACGATCATGTCGTTTACACTGAGAGTAACTTCCTGTATACCGCTTTCAGCCAGCTGGAAATATTCCTTAATGAAACACCTGTTAATTCAGCTACAGCCTTATACCCGTACAAATGTTATATCAACAATCTTTTAAACTTTAGTGAAGATGCGAAACAATCCCACTTGCAATCCTGTGGATTCTACAGCTTTAAAGATGTAGATAAGCATATTGACAAGGCTGCGAAATCTCCAAGTAATACATACGAATTTTACGGTCGATTAATGGGAGATCTACTTAATTAGGAGCGACTTCTACTCCCAGGGGTGGAACTTAAGTTGAAATTGACTAGGGCTGCTCCACAATTTGCATTGAAAGTAAGCACTAAAAGCGGTGCTACGAGTACTCCACCATCCCCAATTTTCAAATTGTTGGAGACCTATATTTACGTACGCAAAGTGAAACTCACTGCTAACAGACATCTTGAAATTGAAAAATCACTTCTTTCCTACCCATTGATACGAGTGGAGACAAAGATTTTTAACTTTACACCTGGTTTATCAAATATTAACATCCCCAACATTGTTAACGCTACTCTACCTTTGAAAGTTGTAGTAGGTATGCTTGAGCATACAGCTGTAACAGGCAAGTATAAAAAGCCTACCTTTAAATTCCAGCATTTCAATTTAAAACGGATCAGTCTTCAAATCGATGGACATTCACACGGTAGGGATTACGAAACGTCTTATAGCAATATTCCCTATGAGTCGTTGTGCTCTCGGCCTTTCTACGACCTGAAAGCTCAAACTGTGCAGTGTAGTGACACAGGAACGGGTATTACACTACAAGATTACGTTGACAATTCTAATTTATATGCTTATGAACTAACGGCCGACCTTTCATCGTCTGCCTCTACGCATTTAAGCGCTGTAACGAGTGGATCATTAGGGTTGAATTTAAATTTTGCTTCGAGCTTACAGGATCCTGTTTCAGTCTTGGTTTATATGGAAATACCAGCAGTCTCATTGAATTAAGCAGGGTTTAGAAACGTGCTTCTAAGCCGGGTAGCGCATGAACGAAGGCCGAACTTGGCGGGTGTTACTAGCTTCAGTAGGGTTTTTTCAAGCAATACGTACGCCAGTAATGCAATCAGGAAAAGATATAAACAATAAGAGTAAAAGAGGGCTTGATATTTAACACTTCACCTGATGGGAACTTATCACGGTCACTTGGCTGTACTGTAACAAGCTTTGATGAAAAACGTATGATTCTTAAGTTGATTCCCTGCATCAAATCGACGGTTATACCTCGTCCCCTTATATAAAGCAATCTAAGAACATAATTCAGAGCTACATGAAAACCTTTAAACGTTTCCGATAACAATCATACTCGCGCAGCTATTGTGGCTTCTATGCGTTTTCTTTACATAGATACTTAAACAAGCGACCTCTTGAAGCTTCGTTAATGTATTCCTCAGCTAAAACCCCATACTCAACGATTTTATTATTGTCCAGGAAATTCTAAAAAT
>JABUQX010101849.1:12500-17500 GCA_015478945.1 Trachelipus rathkii
TTCCACTCGTAAAAAAAAATTCAGTATCATAAATTTCATTCGGATTTTTAATATTAAAGGTCTTCACAATCCATGTATTTATTATTACTATGGTTGAAAGTTGTGTGGACATTGTTAATTTTGTGCTTTCTATTTTTGGTCATATATTTTAACCGTAGAATTTACAATAATGAAACTTTATAGCTTTGTATATTTTGGCAAGATGTACATTTTTAAATTCATGAAACTTTTTCGCATAATTAACAGATTAGAAGTTATTTAGTTTTATTCTATATTTCATAACAGTTCGTGGCCAAGTTCAAATCCCCTCCTAAATGTTAAATTCATAAAGTCATCATTGAAAAATCGTGATCAACTTTTTTAACGATAATTGGGCGAGACACATATTATTTATTTAGATTAATTTCTTGTATACCATTACCGTTTTATCGCTTTTCACGGAAGAAAATTTCAAATATTTTAATTTTTTCCCTCGTAAACAGCGGCAAAATGATAGGGTATTCAAAAACTTTATCTAAATAAAAATATTGAGCCTCTCGCAATTATTCATGCTCTAAAAATTTCATAATGATCGGATGAATATTATAAACGTTATAGCGAATTTACATTTATAACTGAGAAATGATAATTTATGGAGAATTCGCACTTTGTCACGAACTGGTATGAATTATGAAAAAACTAAACGGAATTTTTAAATAGGTGTTATATTATATATATATATATATATATATATTAATATATAATATATATATATATAACTAATATATATATATATAATATATATATAATATCATATATATATACTATATATATTTATACAAGATACAAATTTTTACGTTCTTGTACTTTGTCATAAATAAAAAAATGTATAATTTTATATATTTATACAAAATAAACAGCTTTTTTTTATTAATAGTATAATATATATATATATATATATATATATATATCATTTATATATATATAATATATATAAATATATATAAAGTATATAGGTATATATATTATAATATATATAATATATATATATAGTATATATATAAATTATATATGATATATATATATATATATATATATATATATATATAAAGTTTAAAGTTATTTCAATAAGGGTGTAGGAGGAGCTTAGTATTTAAAAAGAATTTACACTTAATTCTTTCATTCTAGAATGATAACTGCTGGTTCCATATGGTTCGATAGTAGGGAATCAAATAGGGTCGATGAGGAGACTCTCTCCGTAAAAATCGGTCAAAGAAAATTTCGCAGAGTTTATCTTACAAAATGTGGAAATTAATTAAAGGGGGGTATGCTGGTTTGATATTTTACAAATTTTTTTTTTTACGCTTATGAACGTGCTTAGGTCATTCTACAATATATATATATATATGATATATATTATATAATATATATAATATATATACTATATATAATATATATATAGTATATATATATAGTATATTATATATATATCTAATATATATATATATATATATATATATATATATATATGCGTGTGTGTATGTGTGTTTGTTGTGTGTTTTATTATTTTTTTTTTTTTTTATTATTAAAGTAAAGTACATTACATTATAATTTTATATTTCCATCTAGGGATAGCACTACAGAAGTCTGTAAGATTGACCAACTGACAGGATTAAATAAACAAGTCTAAATAAACTGAATACTTCAAACATCATTTATTTGGGAAGTTATTACTTAAGCGTTGGCTCTATGATTCTTCTATTTAAACACCTACACTCAAATATTTGGATGGAACCTCCTCAAATGTTTAATAGCTATTACCTAGGGTCCGGACACAAGTGATCGAACCCGGGCTCTGCGCCATGAGATTCTGTCGCCCTAAAGCTCCAAAGTTTTTAAATAAACGAGTAACACGTCTTAGAAAGAATAAAATCTCCGAACTTATTTTTTTTTAAGCTATAAAAAAGTCTCCTATCGGAAAAAGAAAATAAATTTTCGATAGATCACCCAAGAGGATATCACACAGATCTTATAAGTCTTATATGTTTTAGCAATGGTAAGAGATCACTTATAAAGGTATGTTTCAATTAGAGCATTGCTTTTTTTGAGGGGAGATAATAAATAAGAAAATAACATCTGACAAAGGAAATCTTTTACCCTGATAGTGAACAGATTGCCTCGAGGACGTAATATATTATATTTGAATACGAAAGGGAATTTAAGCCTTATCTCCAAAGATGGAATTTACTCTCAATATATAAATATAAATTTAAATTTAAATATAAATTTTATATAAATTTATATAGAAATTAATTTAAATTTATACAGAAATTAATTTAAATTTATATATATATATATAATATTATATATATTATATATATATATTAATATAATATTAAAATTAAAATATAAAATTAATTTTATATATATATATATATATATATATATATTATATAATATATATATATATATATATATATATATATATATATATATATATATGTATATATAAGTTAAATATCAAGAAACCTACAACATTCCTTCAAATACAAAATAATAAAATAATAAAATAATAATAAAATAAAAAAATCATTCTTTTTAAAACTATGAATTAAAGAAAAAAAATCATAAAACAAGAAAAGCAAGTGTTTAAAAAACACTTATCTCGCTCCGCCTTCACATCACAAATTAAAGTCAAAATTTATGCTATATATATAATATATATATATATATATATATATATATATATATAGTATATATATACATAATATATATATATACTATATATATATTATATATATATATAGTAATAAAATATATATTATGTAATAATATATATATAATATATATATATATATATATATATATATATAATATATATATTATATATATATATATATTTAAAAGACAAAATTATATAATTTATATATATATATATATATATATATATATATAAAGAGCAATTGGCAATCTATAGTTAAAATATCTCAATTATAATATCAAGTTATTAAGCTATAACTGTATTATTACATAGTGACACTTTAACCTTTTCAAAATGGAAATTAAAATGGGAAGAAATTCAACGTTCTTATCGTTAAGAGGTTCTTGCGCAGTTATTCTTATAATGTCTTAGATAAGCACACCAGTAAATAAGATCTTTAGAAATTGAAAACCTGTTTGCTCGCCGGCCCATACACACACACACACATATATATATACACTATAATATTATATATATAATATATATATTATATATATAATATATATATACTATATATATATATATATATATATATAATAATATATATATTAATATATATTATATATATATATATATATATTGATTGGCTGTCATCGGTTAAAAGAGTAAAAACAACCGGGTTTAAATGTTATAAAGGTTCATTCTTATGCAGGAAATTTAGTCTTTTACCCCAATAATATATATATATATAGTATATATATATATATATATATATACTATATATATAGATATAATATATATATAATATATATACTATATATATATAATTAATATTATATATATATAAAATAATTATATATATATATATATATATATATTAATATATAATATATATATATATTATAGTATATATATAATATATATATATGTTAATATATAGGAAATTTATACCAATATATATATAATATATATACAGTATATTCAGGCTGTGAGAACACGTAAAATACTCCTGGAATAATTTGTTCTAAAGAGATTCACCACTTTAACCTCACTCCAATCCCCAGTCGAAAAACCAAGACAAACCATGGACTCGTCTATAAGCCATTAAAAGCACATAAAACTAAAACTGCTTGCGCTACTATTTCTACTAAATAAATAATAATAACTAATAATAATAATAATAATGAATATAATATATATAATAATAATATATAAATAATAATAATAATAATAATAATAATAATCAATTCAATTATAATTTTTTTTAAAAAATAATAATAATAAGTCAATTATTATTATTTATAGTCAATAATAATAATAATAATATAATAATAATAATAATATAATAATAATAATAATAATAATATAATAAATAATAAAATAATAATAATAATAATAATATTAATATAATAATAATAATAATAATAATAATAAATAATAATTAATATAATAATAAATAATTATAACAAAGAACAATAACAATAACACAACAATATTGGATTCAATACAAAACATTTAAAACAAGCAATAATAACAACAACAACTCAACAACAACAACGAACAACACAACAACAACAACAACAACAACAACAACAACAACAACAACAACAACAACAACAACAACAACAACAACAACAACAACAACAACAACAACAACAACAACAACACAAAAACAATAAACAACAATAATAATAATAATAATAATAATAATAATAATAATAAATAATAATAATAATAATAATAATAATAATAATAATAATAATAATAATAATAATAATAATAATAATAATAATAATAATAATAATAATAATAATAATATCGTAAAACATGTATTGATATTTAAAATATTGATTTTAATTAAATGTAGTGATCGAGGTAAACTCGTGATCAAAAAAGGTCAACTTTTATCATGATAATAAAAGAGATTGATCGAGATTTTGTATGTAGAAACATGGATTACAAAAGTACAAAAGAAATTTTAAATTATTTTTATTAACCTATTTAATAAATTAAATAAAATTATTATTATTATTATTATTATTATTATTATTATTATTATTATTATTATTATTATTATTATTATTATTATTATTATTATTATTATTATTGTTATTGTTATTGTTATTGTTATTGTTATTGTTATTGTTATTGTTATTGTTATTATTATTATTATTATTATTATTATTATTATTATTATTATTATTATTATTATTATTATTATTATTATTATTATTATTATTATTATTATTATTATTATTATTATTATCGAAACAAGGAACAGTTAAGCCATATTCCTTGAGAAAGTTGAGCAAGTAATAGA